>JAUTBT010005025.1:0-10762 GCA_032361225.1 Lepetodrilus schrolli
TTGGACAATTTATCTGCATAATTGTTATTTAACATTACACGATATTAACTATCTGCTCCTCGAGACTGGAGTAAACATATAAAACAAAGCATACAAAGCAATGTTTCTGACATTCTGTCGATGTTAAAGAAGATAATTAGAAAAAGAATTTACGGTTTGAGAACGGTACATTACGAGCACACATAGAACACTGCTGTTTTCAATGTCTTCACATACTGAGAATAAGTTATGTCACCTATTTCGAAAGTTCTAAATACATCCTCCTCAACATTTCCATTCATGTTACAGCCGATGAATGAATTCAAGTCGCAGTAGCATGTTTCAAAGTGACACATGGGTGTAAGTCCATACTTTACTCGTCAGACACGGTATGCACGTGCACGGTATTCACGTGGTTTGGGTAACTCGTCTGCACGATGTCAGGTGATGGCTGTCATTCTGTTTTGATTGACAAGTCCGTTATTGAATGGAAGGACTCATGCATCACGTGATATTTTGAGGGAGGGACTCGTCCGCGACTCGTCCCACCCTCACAATATCACGTGATACACTCGTCCTTCCATTCAATAACGTTAACTAAGCCGCTTGCCTATGGTGACACTACAAGTTTTTCAGTAATTCAACGTGGGGCAGGAATGAATCCTAGATACGATTATATAGGTTCTCGGTCACCATCCACGAACCAGCCGAGCTGTAGGTCGTATTGTCGTGTATAGTACTATATAACCTGGCACACTAACTCAGTCCATAGTCATTCCCTAAGGCACAATATGTTAAATATTTTCTGTACATTTTTCTTTTAAGTATTCAAAACAGAATTTGCACGACGAAGTGCGTCCTACATTTCAGATCGTCTGTTCTTACCGACATCACCAGTGAATAACATATAAAAACAATGTTTTAAATGTCAATATGGAATAAGAAAATGCATTACAAGACCAAGAATCTGTCATCTACATATCGTATATATGAGAATGATGGATTTAAATGAGGCTATTGGCAATACGACCACACTCCCAATTTTCAATTTGCTTTTCGTTTTCCCTGACTGTTAATCCATGTATGACTAAGTTTAACTTCTGAAATAGTGTCCCTAACGTTACATACACGCTTCGATATAATATATGAACAGAAAGAAATGGATTACCAAAGCTATTAACAAAACACTCGACACACCGAATTGGATTACTGTCAATTAGGTTGGAATTCTTTATAATTTTCTCGGTAGGCCTACATAGTTTATATAGGTGAACCTAAAGTTATGATTAGAGAATGTCTTTTTGATGGATAGTCTAAAAGCATGTACACTGCCTGATCATGGGTTCACCACGTGCGACGGCAAGGTAGCAATTTATCCTAAAGTACTAGTATCTGAATGCATCTAGATATAGATTTAAAACCTGATCAACATAATATACCACTGTTAGCATTATTCGTGTTTGTTGGGAGATATTATGCTATCTTACCCACTCATCCGATTCCAATAATTAGTTTCAAGGAGAGCATCTCATCTTCGTAGCTGCAATAATAGACTAAAATTATAAAAATACATAAATAAATAGTCCATTTATAAAGCGCATGACTCCATGCTAATACATGCTCAAAGCGCAAAGAGTTAAAGGAATAGTCCAGTTAAGATAAGCTGTTGTGAATAGTTGTGTCAGACTACACAATTTTAATGTTTGCATACCAATGTTTGAATTAACTTGCCCTTGCCTACTTGTCCGAATTCCTTTCCCCTATACCAGCCTTCTCGATCCCTGCAGTCCAAGTCAGGTCCTTGTCACCGTGCCACATAATGACGGGCACATACCACTGCATGTTTGGGAAAAGAACATTCGCACATAGTGCAGCCGTGAAATGGAACAATCTTCCACTCAATATCAAAACTTGCCAACTTTACACTCCTTTAAAACCAACATAAAAACTATGCTCTTCCAAAACATTTTCCCATATTACCCTGTAATAAAACCCAGGAAGTATAGACTTTTAACAACTAACAGAGCACTGTGTAGGTGGATGGCCCGCTCTACGAATGCATTTATTATTAGTAGTAGTCTATATATGTGGGGGTATATACTGTGTAATAACGATTCCATAATCAACAGTGTTGATTACGTCTTTTTGTATTTCTCGTGAGATGAAATGTGCACGTTTTCGACTGCTAGTTCGCCCTCCCGATCAGCTGTTTTTCGGCAGTTTTCAATGGTTTATTACATTAAAATGATTATATTGAATAATTAGAATAACCCACGGAAAATATGTCCCTCGAGAAATTAATGTTCAAAGTTCCTCACAGAAGTTCGGAATTGTGAACATGAATTTCACTCGGGACATATGCCCCGTAATCATGTGGGTTATTCTCTAATAATAATAATTATTATTATTATCGTACCTATATGTACATAGGAAATACAACTCTCATACCACTACAACCACAATCCTATGAAACGGAGCTCCATGTTCTGATTAATGTCCCAGCCACTCATCCAATCCCAATGTTTTCCAGGATAGCATAGCATCGTCACCACCACCACGACCATTACCGAGACATCATGGATGCCGTCAGACAGCGGCGCAGCGGCAAGGAGAAGTTAAAGGAGGTCCTCAAGGACAACCTGCTAGTCCTCCTCCTCATCCTGGCTGTGGCCATAGGAGTCGGCATGGGCTTCGGCCTCAGGAAAGTGTGGTCGCCGTACGAAGCCAGGAAGATCTTCTACCTGGGATTCCCCGGACAGCTTCTGCTTAACATGCTAAAGTGTCTTATCCTGCCTCTCATCGTCTCCAGTCTCATAACTGGTAGGTGGTCTGTGAGTAGTCCTTGTCAAAGATGATTCGTGTCCATTTTTTTTTCGATTTTTAATGAAGTTTTACATATTTTTTTTTAAAAGGACAAAAATCATTTAAAATAGAAAGAAATGCCACGAAACGTACTTGACAATCGAAAACATTTCCACGAAACATCTTTGACAAGGACTAGTCTGCAAGTTGACAGTGTTTATTAGTCTAGCAGTGAAAGACTGAGATTTCTCAATCTGAGAAAAGTGATATCGCCACTGCAGTGAGAACACCTTCCGGTATACTGAACTCGCTGTGAACCACGATGCCGACTGCCACTTTCGTCAGTTCATTGTACAATTATTTCATCAATTTGATACACATTTACGATTTTTCAGAGTTCTACCAGTTGTTTGTTGACTAATTGAATATATTCTGTTTTGACTTCTATTTGTTGTTACTATTGGAGGCTATCTCGTCGTTAGGGTCGCCATTATATTTCAAAACGTTCGATGATCTATTGTGACACGTCATGTTACCAGCTCATGACGTCAGCATACATTGTCTATTCAAAGTTTTATTGACAAGTATATAATAAATAGGATATGTTATGTGTCTAGTGAAATAGCATGTATATCGCATCTCGTGACGTGGGGAAACCGTCACTCAATGAGAGGTACGTGCTATTTCACTAGACACATGAAATATCCTCTAGTTAGCAAGGCACCGGTGTTGAATAACCATAGCTGACATGTGGTCATAGAAATGACATATTAATGCAGCGCTTTGACCACGCACCTTGTGCGTTGAGTTCAGTGCGATATAAATACATATTGTTATTATTAATATTAGTCTACAGTGTTTACTAGTTTAACAAAGCATCATTCCTGCAGCATTGTATCTCATATGGTCTGATTGCATGTACTCAATGCAAACAAGCATACTGCATGATAGTAATAGTATGCTGGTAACAAGAAAGTAAAAATGCTGGCAACACGTTAATTAATAGTTAATTCAATGTTGTCACACTTGTCAGCCATTTCCTGGTGTTAACCAAACCTGTGCCCTGTTCTACAGAACTAGCTACAAGAGTCGCATCGTTATAGAGATATAGCTAGGACAAGTCTCACTATAACTAGGACAAGAGTCGCATCTTTCTATAGAGGTGTATGTAGTAAAAGTCGCATCTCTATAGAGGTATAGAGACGACAAGTCGACACTCTATAGAGGGATAGCTATGACAAGAGTCGAATTTCTATAGAGGTATAATTAGGACAAGAGTCGTAACTATAGAGATACAACTAGGACAAGTCGCATCTGTAGAGGTATAGCTAGGACAAGTCGCATCTGTAGAGGTATAGCTAGGACAAGTCGCATTTGTAGAGGTATAGCTAGGAGCATTTGGATGAGAACATGGTGTGACACGGACTAATGCTGTGTTTGTTGGTCAGGTATGGCGGCATTGGACGGCAGAGTGTCCGGCAAGTTGGGTGGCGCCGCTGTTGTGTACTACATGACCACCACTCTGCTGGCTGTGGTGTTGGGGATCATCCTCGTCTTGTCCATCAGGCCTGGATACAAAGGAGGCGGCGCCATCGACCGTAGTGGAAGCTCAAAGGAATCTAATCCGATACAGTCGCTTCTAGACTTGCTCAGGTGACCATTATTATTTTTTCTTTACGTTATTTACATTATTTGTTCTTGGTTACGTTCCGCAGACGTACAATGGCGCTACGATTCGTAATTAATATATAGACGAGTTACGACTCTCGTAGCGCTATCATTGTTCGTTGGAACTAATCCTTGTCAAAGACGTTTCGTGCCAATTTTTCAAACAAACAATAAGAGTAAAACAATCACACAAAAGATGGCAAAGAAATTGACGAATGTTCCAATATGTAAATCGCTGTTACACAACGGAACGGTATCCCTCCGCATATTCAGCAAAAGTGTGAAGTAAATTAGACCACAAGTAATGGATTTCCGTAATAATAGCATAAAAAATGTAGAAATCTTCGTCTCGGAAAGTTATTCTATTATTACGGAAATCCAATATTTGTGATAAGCGCCTGTGAATAGACAGAATTGTTATTCGACGATCTACGAAGTTTTCCTTTTGGAATTGGCAATATACACGCATTTTCTAACACAAAATTTGAATGACCTGCGTTAAATAGTTTTTGAGTGACGGTACCAAACAGGCGTTTGTAACATTACCTGCCAGACTATAGGAGATATCACTTGAAATGATTAGTCAGACTTGAAAGATCAACTGCTGCGTAACAATCTATCATTGTGATGTCATCACCATCATAACAATGATATGACGTCACAATGCAAATGCACATCAGCTTATTCATTTGACTTCTCAGTAAGAAAAACTTTTCAAATGTGCTATATTTCTTTTAAAATTACTTAAGAATGATATTAGGTGATAAAAAGAATCTCACCCGAGTGTGCTTTGATATCGTTGTTATCCTACTCGTTGGTAAAAGTAACGTAAATACTATACTCGGCAAAGCCTCGTATGTACGTTACTTTTATCAACTCGTAGGATAACAACGATATCAAAACACACTCGGGTGAGATTCTCTCTATATATACTCAACAAATTAATTAAGGGCCAACAGATATTTTGTGGGAAAGCTCTCTACCAAATGTTGAACTCGTCTTTGGGAACCTGGTGCGACGCTTCATCATATATGCCTCTGCAAGTTCTTGAAGAGTACCTGGATCCTGTAGACGTTTAGAAATTCTTCGTTGAAATTATTTTACGCTAAATTTATTTGTTAAAAAATGCTCCTCGCCCTTTATTAATTGAGTATATATGACCCCGGACGATGGAATATGGCTCAACCATTTCGCTTGAAAAACGAGCTCACTTAGTTTACACTCCGCTATTCATATTTATTTAGGCCAGATACTTCGGGTGTAAACTGTGTGCATCAAAAAGATACACAGATAACGCTATTATGTTGTAAATGTACTCGCTGGTCCGTATATTATTTGAAAGGTGAGCGGCAGTGTTTGTTAAAAATACCTAAAGTTTCGCAATCTCAATGGCAAACAGAGCCTTGTCATGTGTGCAAACGGGATCCAAAGCTGCCATGGAAATTGAATTTCTAGTCTTAGTTACAATATTGGCTCTGACCGGATTTATTGTTGTAGGCAAGGCTGACTCCTTTCTGTGTCACAAGAACCGATATTTAAAGTGCACTATATACCGGTATACGCCAGTCTGGTTTAAAAACATGAACTCTGCTGCATCCATTTACACGCGTTGGATAGGACCTATCCACGATCACCTGGCGTCGTTTTGTGAAGCTCGCGTACACATTACGAGACCACAATCCTCCCGTACGTTATCTCGATCGCTATATTATTAAGAGATATTTCCGTACGAGAGAGTAATGGTCTCGTAGTGTCCAGAGGCAACAGGTTCACGTAAGTGTGTCCGTATATACAGGGCGTACTCGCCTTGGTACAGAAAACGAGAGTGGATTATTTATAATATAAATGCTTATGTAGAGCATGGCAATGACCCAGGTTGGCCCATACACAAACTGTGTCAAGGGCCTAATATTTCCAATATTTCTAGGTAGAAACAAATGTTAATCTCTTAAGCGCATACAACCACAGCATATAATGACCAGCTTAATGGAAGAATGCTTTTGTTTACCTGCGACTGTGTAACTATAATTTGTGTATATAATTAGTATATAATTTAATTTGTTTATACAGGGTGATTTATTCAAACATTTCCTTATTCATCACGCTCCTCGATTTCATTGGTTCATTTTGTAAACATGCAATGTAATTTACTTCAATTTAGCATCACTTTATAATCATTTTGGTAAATATTTTCATTTTAGATTGAATTCTTTGACGGAACCAGTATACATGTATGCTACTAGATTAACAGCTTTACATGAAATATAATATACTGACTCGTTTGAATAACGCGACCTGATATTTGTTTTCGTTCAATGATTCGTATATATCCTCAGAGTATGCTCCTTTATAACAACCTATGAGTAGCGTACATCATTTAAACCACTTCGTGGGAGGTGTCGTGGACTATATGTTGTATTGTAAATAAATGTACCTCACGTAGGGGGGTTCCATTGAATTCCCCCTACCGCAGAGCAATGAAAAGATGTTTTCGCGGTACAAAAGCGACGATATGCATTCCAAGCATTTATATAACAAATTTAGTTACTCAAAAACGAATTGCCGAAGTGACGGGACAATTCACCAATACCACCAAAACGATCATCGATGTCTGTCATTATATGCCTTTAAAACATAACCCACATGTCATTTCTGTGGACGAAGGGAACTACTATTGCAGTGTCCTTGACATTACATTTACATTACACCCCTCGCCCTCCTCGACGCAAGGTCTTCAATGCATACAATTATAAGTGTTTAATCACCAGACGTCGAGGATGGATCGTACCCAACTCAACTCCGGGTCGCCGTGCGTGCTAGGAGACGTCGTCACGACGTTTTCGCATCAATGGATGTCAACAAACGCTGTCCTCTCTGTGTTTGACTATGTAAGGGTCTCAGGGTTCCACGAAACAATCGTAGCGCTACGACAGTCATAACCCCTGCAGGGATACTCTATTGTAGAGCTGCGATATCGTAGTGCCGCGAGGGTCGTAGCCGACTATATTTATACCTGAAATAGGCAGTTACGTAGCGATGTTCTTGTGGACCAGAACCCGGTTCTCGTCCGTACGTAGAACCTATTCAATAAAAACAATTAATAATAATATAGTTTACGTTACATACTGTAACGTGATAAAATTGTAAATGATATCGTGTTACTAGCCAGCTGCCCTTGATCCGTAGAAATGAAAGTCACACTAACTGTAAACTTAGACTACCTCATGAAAACAAGTCCCTACTGAAGACATACCAGCCATATCGTCTTCTTAACTGTAATCATACCTCAAGTCTATTTTAGACAAGTAGACATACTACTCATATCGTCGTATAGACTGTCTTAGATAAGTAAACATACCACTCATATCGTCGTGAGTGATTATGGAGTTTAACGTCGCTGCGGGAATCTTTCACCCATTTGCGACAATCATATCGTCGTATATACAGTCTTAGACAAGTAGATATACCACTAATATCGTCGTATAGACTGTCTTAGATAAGTAGACATACCACCTATACCGTCGTATTAACTGTAATCATACCTCTAGACTGTCTTAGACAAGTAAACATACCAATCATGTTTCTAGACTGTCTTAGACATGTAGACATACCAGTTATACCGTTTTGTTAACTGTATAGACCTACCTCAATATATACTCAACAAAATAAATTAAGGGTCAGTAGCGTTTTTGGACATATACATAGCTTTATATTATTTCAACAACGTCGATATAGTGCATAGTACGTCGTTTCATGCACATAGGTCATTAGATGTTTGTTTCTGGTATATTTGATTACTTTTTCTTTTAACGCACCTGTAAATATTCCAAATATTCTAATGGAATCCACCTCTGCCCTCACAAACAACCAAGTAAAGTACAATACTGGCGATATAGGCAACGAGCTAACGATTAAATAGGAAGAAAACAAACAGCAGCTACCTTAGTACGTATGCTAATTGCTATTCGTGTACATTCGACATCAAACATCGAATATATTACGTATGCCACTGTGTTACCTCCCCTTGGCCCTATACGTTCACCGCCCAAACGGCAAACTTCCTTGTCACACAATACTGTCGGACTGTATAATACCTGACAACGTCTACTCCAGCTTACGATAATGTTACCCTAGGTCCGCTTTCCTTTATGCACGGACTTGTCTGAGCACGTCGTCGGGGTATACAGTATACGTGGCCAGCCATGTTCGTGAGGATAATAGTGCTTGCCATAGATTCGTCTACTCAACATCAGCATATTATAATGTTTTCCAAATCATGCAATGTACTTCAGTATTCATAACATCGCGGCACTTCCTGGTGTATCAAAAGATCACACACAATTCGGTGAAAATCTTAATATCAATAACTGACATTGCACCTTTATGATTGACAAAATGGCCCTGGTAAAGAGGAAAATTCCCCATTAATTTACATAACATTTAACCGGGATATATATATATATATTTATAACATTGCATAATAGATGGCAAAACCGGTATTGTATACGTTCAATAATATATGTGTTAACGACCAATGCGTTATGAATATTGACGTCGTTTATTCGTGTCTTCATTTCTTTTCAGGAATTGTTTTCCAAACAATCTGATTGCAGCATGTTTCCAAAAGGTACGACAAGAAAACACTAAAAACTCACTTCTTTAATGAAGTTTATTGATGATCCTTGTTCAGTTAATCTGGATATTTGCACTGTATGAAGGCTTATAATAATAATAATAATAATAATAATAATAATAATAATAATACAGGATACATTTTCACCAACTACAAACAGACAGACAGAAGTTTTATTCTCATTAATCACAGTTCATGATAGAGAACATATAACAATACATAATATTATTAACAATGGATTTTCTGGAAGCTTGTCTTTAAGTATTTGGCTATCTTCAGCAACAATGGGGTGTAATTACATTGCATTAGATATATTGGCAATCTATGGTTGGCAGTTCTAAATCGTGTTAACAATGTACGGAGGTTATTAAGTAAATTAATCAGGTATGGCTCTAATAAAAGAGTATCTTTAAACAATGTGTACAATTCACCCTTTGAAGAATTATATATATATATACGTTTGCACCCAGTCCAACGTTGTTTATACTGATCTATTAGTACTAGCTTAACATTTAGTGTAAGCTGCTTGATATTTAGTACAGTTTGTTGTAACCATCTGTAATAAAATCCAGTGTCGCCGTTTTAACACTTTCTAGTAACTTTAAATTGGGATTTGGATGACTATTGTTTATTATATATATGTATTATCTACACTATTATTGACAGTTTATATTTACTTGACAGTATTTTTGCCTAATATGTTATCATTCTAACTTTGATAGATACCTCCCTAATTCCCCATATACCATGACATCTGGAGTTGACTGTTTGACATTCAATATATATTTACAACCCTTTAAGTGAATACGCTCTAAGACACACGCTTTCTCAAAAACCCTTTACTTCCGAACCATATAACAAGATAGGTTGAATCAACTGATCAGATAGTTTTAGTTGACAATCAATAGGGCTGGCTAACTGACGTATAGTTTTAAAAACTGCAAACATTGCTTTGGAGGCATGATCTTAACTACCTATACGTTTAACAGCTTTACAAAAACGTCCTGTTTCATGGAAACACTTGCGCCATATTGATCTACTTATTTTTATTATTATTATTATTATTATTATTATTATTATTATTATTATACATTTCTTTTTAAATAAATGCAAATGTATCTTCTCCTGTCTAAGAAACCCCACATATGCAGTCAGTAATTACCTAATGCAATAACAGAAATCTATGATTAATTGGAGATAAAAATGTTTAATATATTCATTAGGCACACATTCCTCTATTTGCAACACACCGTAATTGACAGTGCATACTAAAACAACCGTCAATATTGAAGGATACTAAGTAGGCCATGGTATAATGTGTTTTAGAGGTTGTTGGCAACCTTATCATCGCTTAAGACTTTTACTTTCAAAAATAAATTTAATCTAGTTGCCTCTTTACGGCATGGGACTACTATGGCACCACCCCATGGTGGTAGCTTAACCCTGAATGCAACATACATTCACAACAGCTCCAGAGAGTGACTTCCACGTAACCTGAATACTGCACGACACTCATTTCCTGTATGACTTTAACATCCGTCAAATAGCGGAGGTTACGTATCTGTCAAATGGTGGAAGTTACGTATCTGTCAAATGGCGGATGTCAAGTAGGCATATTAATGGTTTGTATTTCGAGGACGGGGGAAATAATCCGGGGGGGGGGGGGTGAACATAAATCAT
>JAUTBT010005025.1:10772-26882 GCA_032361225.1 Lepetodrilus schrolli
CCCCCCCCCCCCCCCCCCCCCCCCCCCCCCCCCCCCCCCCCCCCCCCCGAACAGACATCATTGCTACCCGGTTGCGGAATTCAAACAAGTTTCTTTCAATGTACAGTTACTGATCTGCTCATAGCTCTCTATTCAAAGAATGTAAATAAGTGGTAGGCCCCATGCAAATATTGATTGGTAGAGGAGGAAAGGTAGTCACTTGAATAAAGTACCCATGTAAACAAATCAAATGTATATTTTATATGATTTCAAGTGATAATTCGTTTGACCATTAAGATTGTGATTGTATACATGTAAACCATCCAAATGTCAATATTTTATTTTTAAGAATAAGCCTACAACACGCCTGCGAGTAAGCATTGATATCGCATTAAATACAATTTGTAATTAAATGTATTAAAACTACATTTCAGGGCGAGACGACGGTGATAACAAAGACATACATCAACGCCGACAATGAAAGTAAGCGTCATCAGATTCTATTTCCATTCAATTTAGCCCTTTCATTGTCGGGTTCCTTATAATCTTATAGGACGTGCAAGCTTTTCCTCGTTAGGCAGAAAGTTAAAGAACTTTAGTCGCGAGCTCCGATAAGCTTGGGTTTTTCGACGATAGTAAAAATATCACATATTGTGGTCAACATAAACAAGTTACAGTCCACCTTCTGAAACTATTGGATGTTGCCCACATATGTGAAAGTAGCAAGATAATCTTTGCATGCAATATTAAATATTTATAAAATAGTTTTTATGGTTTCCTACATATTAATTTTACTGATAGGGGAACAAATGGAATGAAATGGAATGAAATGGATACTAATACGATGATACAGTAGCAGCAACGACTGCAGTGCTCTACATATAACAAAAGTTCTTTGCTCTAAATATGGATTGAAAGTTTTTCCTCCGCGGTCAGACATTTTAGTGTGAACATAGAATTTACATCAGAGGGTCGGTGTAAATTGGTCAACATTTCATATGTATAAATTAGTAAAACATATGGGGAGAAAATCAGAATATGTAGTAATCCATGTTTCCGAGGATGTATAAAAGCCGGATCGAGTGAATAGAAATGAACATTATGTGAATCACGTCTATACTGAATGCATGTTTTTGTATTTACTTTGTACTTATCAGCGATCTCGTACGAGAAGCCTGTCATCAAATCGCAAAACGGCAGCAACATTCTGGGACTCGTCGTAGTGTCCATTGCGTTCGGCTGTGTCATCAACCACCTCGGACATCGCGGCAAGCCTCTGAAAATGTTCTTCCGATCGCTCAATGATGCCACCATGGTCCTGACAAAACTAGTCATATGGTATTTATTGTTTTGGCGATATGTATTTATTTATTTTGGAATTGAGGTTTAAACCCGCTTTCACGATTCTTTCACTTATATCACGGCTTGTCAGTTTAGGGCAAGAGGAAACCCGCAACACGCGTAGCACTGTATGTTGTAGTAAACCTGCGAGCACCGGCTGGTACTGACAGACCAAGGATGATACCTGCATTGCCATACTACAGACATCGGATTATGGGACATGTGGGTGAATTCGAGCATAAAATTTACATCAGAGTGTTGGTATAAATAGATAAATATTTCATATGTATAAATTAGTAAAACATCTGGGAAAATCAATTGTCTGGGAAAATTAGTTGAATCAGAATATGTAGTAACCCGGTTATTGGCCTTTGACCTATACAAAGATGATCTTGCCACTTGAAGTAGTAATTGGGAATTTAAACCCGCTTTCAAGATTCTTTCACTTATATCTTGCTTGTCAGTTTAGGGCAAGAGGAAACCCGCAACATCCGTAGCGCTGAATGTTGCAGTAAACATGCGAGCACCGGCTGGTACTGACAGACCAAGGATGATAACTGCATTACCACGGTACAGACAGTGAATTGTGGGACATTGGGAGGGAATTTGCGCATCCTATCGTGAAAGATAACTTTCGCGAAACATTGATGCCGGGCTCCCGGGACGAGACCAAAGTCCAAACGGTCTACCATTGCGCTACCGTCCGCCCCTTTGGCGATAATTAACGTATTGAATATAGTTATATGGAATGTAGATCGTAAATGGCAAAGATGACCTAAACTTTTCAATTGGCTATCTTGACCCAATAATTCCTGCTGTATTGGGCACATGTACTGATCTTTAAGGCATTTCCGGCTGCCTCCAGCATGGAGAGCATTAAGGTATCTTCAAGTGGCTTCAAATGTAAATGTTTTGACAAATAAGTTGACCACGATGTGCTATAGTTTCTATATTATATATAATGTTTCATAAACCCCATCCTCAAATCCCAGGCTAATGCCTCAGATAATGAATGCTCGAGGATGTCTAAATCCGCGCTGATACGTTACCTTTGTTATTGCAGGTATTCGCCCATTGGCATCATGTTCCTGATCGCCACCAAGTTCGTGGAGATGGAAGACCCCAACAAGGTCTTCGAGCAGCTCCTCTTCTACTTCCTGACAGTGTTGGCGGGCCTGGCCATCCACGGCCTCATCTTACTCCCAGGCATCTACTTCATCGCCACCCGGAAGAATCCGTATCTGTTCATGTTCAGACAGCTCAAGGCAATCCTGACTGCCTGGGGAACTGCATCTAGGTAGGTCTACCTGTGATTTCAATGCACCGTTGGACATCGATTTCATGACAATAAGTAGATCGAATTCTGTATGTTCTGAATGAGTTTCCGTTTCCGTTTCCGTCTTTAGAGCATATTCCCCCCACACAACAAAACGCGTGCAGCAGGTTATCCGCGAAGCAACTTTGCCATGTGTTCGAAAACTAACGCTTCGCGGATAACCGCTAGATAGTTTTTAAGACTTACTTTTTGACCGCCATGTGCAGAGGTTGTGTGTGCCTCTGTTCTTCTAAATTTCGATAATGTATTTTGGCATGTCTGTACAGGGGGTAAGTGTGTCATCGGCTTACCCTCTGTGCTTCTAAATTGTAGTGTTTAAGTCCCTAGATAGTAAGGTTGCGTGTCATCGGCGCCTCGTTATCTATCTAAATTTAACAAGTATACTTTATGTAAATATTCACGTGGGATATTTTCATCAGTAAAAATCATTTTCATGGTCCTGGTTTGTTTTGGTTTATTTTCGTTAACTGCTGCAAAACGCTTCCAATGCATAAACCATTGCAACATTGGCATCAGAAACTTTTCTTTCCGTCTTCAGTTCTGCCACCCTTCCCATAACCGTGGAATGCCTAGTGAACCGAAACAAAATTCACCGATGCGTGGTGGACTTTGTGGCACCAGTTGGCGCCACCATCAACATGGACGGAACTGCCCTCTACGAAGCCGTGGCCGCCATCTTTATTGCGCAATTCAATGGCCGAGACCTCTCTATTGCTGAAGTTATCATTGTCAGGTACTGGTATTAATGTTATCATTGTCAGGTACTGGTATTAATATAATAATAATACTAGCCTAATAATAGACATCTATAAACAGTCAGTGATCTACCCGACAAGACATGCTCAAAGCGCTTCATTGCTACCCGTGGTATTTAAACTGTGCAAGTCGCTTCAATTTCACATTGTTCATTAAATTACATATGCTATTTTAATATATTGCTTAATATATTTTGACGTTTATTCACAAGTCGTGATATAAGTGAAAGAATCTTGAAAGCAGCTCTAAACCCCAATTATTTTTTTTAAGCATAAAAAGGTTTATTCAGAAATGATACAATTATTAAGTCGAAATACCGGGTATATGTAATTATACTTATTATATTCAAACTATTTCAATTTCAGTCTAACTGCCACGGCCGCTGCTATTGGTGCTGCCGGAATACCTCAGGCAGGCCTGGTTACCATGGTGATAGTTCTGACTGCTGTCGACCTGCCAACGAATGATGTGACTCTGATTCTGGCCATCGATTGGTTCCTGTAAGTTTCATACAGTTTCAAACTTATGTTGACTTCACAAATACTGTATCACGGCGATTGCTTGCAGATGATATCACATTCGTTCCTAAATAATGAAATCCCAACCCAAATCTATCCGGATAGCTTCATTCTTAGCAATGGAGCAGTCATTGTACTTAAGTCATTACACATGCGCCGTTTCGTACACGAGAGTCCTGTATGCCAGGGCCCCCGGTCCACGGAACAATATTAGCGCTACGAGAGTCGTAACTCCCATAGGTACGTGAAGTTACGACTCTCGTAGCGCTACGATTGTTCTGTGGAATGTTTTTCTAGACAGATTCTTTCCAATACATAGTTCTTATGATGTTTCCCCGATTTAATTTCCTGATTTTATTTCTTTTCTAGGGATCGGTTCAGAACCGCCATAAACGTTCTCGGAGACGCTTACGGCGCCGGGATATTGGCGCACATATTCCGAGAAACGTTCTCCCACATCGCCGAGAACGACGAGGCCGATTACGAGGACGACGACCGAAGGGAGCGCGCGACTATACCGTACACGAACGGGGACGTGAAAGACGTAAAAGCAGTCAAACTATACCCGTCTATCAAGGAAGGTGTAGACAATTATTCGTACGTGGACACCAAGTTGTAAAGCCTCTCACAGCGTGCTCCCTCCGAAGTAACCGTAGCGCAAATCTTAGGCAGAGATACGCTGCAGTCAATATGGCCTGGCGCAGATTTATGACGGTCAGAGCTTCTCGGCCTACTCCTATCTTAGCTATATAGGCTACACTATAGGATAGTGGAGTTGCGGTTACCTTAGAGTTATGCCGTTTCATATAGGAGTGTTTTTCATAGATAAAGCTTAATCCCAGCTCAATGGGCTACAGAATCATCTGTAAATTAGTGCCTGAATCAGTAGAGAATTTAGAAACTGATAGAGTGCATTGTAGAGATATTAGCAAGAAAGTATTCCTATTTTCCCTTGATGAATAAGAAAGAAGTGAACTTTCACCACTTCATTTTTCCAATTCGTTTTACAGTTTAGTTCACATAATGGCCAATACTGTCCCGATTAATACCAGAAATATTGGAGTCATGATTTTATTTCCATGCCCAAATACGACATTGCTAATCTAGATTTTAGCCCTATCAAGTGAATGATAGATGGTTAGAGACGCACATGTTTGTGGTCAGATATGGTTCCTAAAAACGCTTGAAGCAACATGCTTAATACGGAATTGTATGAAAACATGTTGACAGAGTATAGTTTATCTCATATCCAGTGATTTATGATAATTTTATGTGTTCCATTGTATGCACCTATAATTATGCACATGCACACGTACCTGAGTATAACCGGTCGGCGGTCACGGAATTAATCGGTTACGGTATTGTAACCTAACCGTAATCGGGCAACTGAGAACTTGTTCAGGCATTACTTTAAATTGTGGATACGGAATGTTCTTGAATAGACCTCCATGTACATGTATATTAACACTTTCAAGGCTAAATTCTACTTAACTACTGTAAGTGGGCACCAGGTTATCCTCATCTTCAAGACCACGTACACTCATATTTGAGGCAGTCGGTTATCAACTTATTAACACATTTAGAGCCGTGCTGAACTCCACTGTACGAAATGAAAGTGTAAAGTCTGATGTAGCTGTTACTTCATGCTTAGCAATGGTGTGTGTGGGTTATGACTAAGGTTGGAGCTAAAGCATCCTCAAAACACAGACCATTATGCCTACATAACACCGATGTTTGTGGATATAACGGTTAATGTTTCGATGATGGAGCTAAGCTACCTATAGAGTTACACCCTTTCATACAGGACAGCACTGTTCCTGAGATACCACCGGACAGCATCTGCTGTAGACTGATTTGTTCAAGTAGTATAGTTATTTAATACTGCACTAGATTCCCAGCAAACACATAACGCTTTACAACGTTGTGTGGATGTTACTGATAACAACTAACATAACATTCACAGTCATAATAACGTTGTGTGTTTGCTGGGTTATGCATATGCATATGTCATCGAGACAATGTTCTGAGGCCACGGAACAGTTTCCTTAAGCTTAGAACGTCTTCTTTGCTTGACCGAGGGTTTTCTTGAGTTTTCATAACCCATGTCATCGTCTACCAACAGCTCGTATAGGTTCAGTAGCTTCATAGTACCTTCATTCAACCGTGAGGCAGAGGATGTGCGCGTGTCAGATTAAACGATTAATTGTATTAATTGTATTGATCATTCAAATCAAATATGTTTAATCTGAATCAAGCCACTAAATGTGTTATGTCACTATATATGTATGCAATTCGATTGTCCAGTTTTAAACAGGTGATAATTAAGTGTGTTTGGACCACGTGCATAACAAGATGTATGGTGCTCAAATGGCGACACATATCAATGGTGATTATTATAATGGAAACACTAAACTAGCAATTGAAATCTGATTAAAACATAATATATTTATTTTTGTTACAGTGAAAGTTTGGTCCAATGGGGTTCATAAGTATGATTTTATATAACTTCAATAGTTAAGAAGCGTTCGTAAAATATACAGCTATTTTTCTGTACCACAAGAAATACTCACTTTTATATGTATATAAATAACCCTAACGAAAGAACTCAACCTCAACGAGCAATAAATAAGAATGAAAATACTTTTTAATTTTAAAGTTTTGTGTGAATTTACCAATTACTGCCAATTTACCAATTAGATATTTTCCTCTGCTTTGGTTAATTTGATTAATTTCATGTTGATATTGTTATTGTGATATCATTAGAACAATCATTGTCCATAACAATGAGCACTGCTCATTTCCATCACTGTCATAATATATGTAATTGTATAATATAATAATAATAATGCATTTATAGAGTCCTGATATCTTCCAACATATGCTGCGCACTGGTGCTTTAACGGGACAAATACATTTTAAAAAACTTTTAAAAACTGCTAGTTCACATTAATAATACTAGTATACATGTATACAGTACAGATGCAAACTGAGAACTAGTTCACATTAACCCTCTATGTGAAGGCAACCAGAGATGCCCTAAAGGTCTGTATCTGGGCCTAATACGGCAGGGGGAGGGTTAATAATGTACTCAGTGATCATTTATTGCAAAATGTTCATGTAATTCAAAGGCAAACAATCATGACTTGTTGATATATTTCATGGTTAATTGTATTTTTACCTGAAAGTATGTACACAAATATTATTGGGAAACAAGCTACATTTTTTCGCATGTCCAACTGGTTTTCAATATTATCATAATTTATGTTTTATTTTTTATCTCATGATGGGACATGCAGAAAATCTACAGACTATCAGGTAAAATACGTTTGACCATAAAATATGTCAACAAACCATAACAATAGCAATTTTACAATGTAGCATACAACACAAACTGAAACAATATACTTCACATTGTACTGCATGTTAATAAATAGAAACATATTCAGGTACTAGTATGCTATTTACAACAATAGCAATTTTGTATGCCATACAAACTGAAAGTATATTCATGTAGATCACATTTCACTGAATGTTCATCAGCTGTTCATGAATGGGGGAAATTATATACACCATCAGCTGAAACCACATTGTTCAGTTACAATTGCTGAATATTTTTTAATCAAAATACATGTATTATTTTTATTTGACCAAGCTTTGGCTAATATGGAATGTATATTATATTATTTATATACTGTAATATTTAAAACATATACTATAAAGGGTGTAATAAGTCTTCTAATTATACATGTATATTGTGGACATTTTCTTCTTGATCTGAATGAAAACTATTCTCCACACATTTTATTCTGACTTTGGTTTTATTAATGAAGATATAATATATATATGTGCATGGATATTGCATTAAATTTTTAATATATTTGTACAATGTTTGTATTTGTGTATTGAGTCATGCTAGTCAGTCTCTCTGCAATGTCAAGTTCAAAACCATAGTTGAGCATGAAATCAGAGATGACTGCACATACAGACATCATGCCCCCAGTCTTCTCCTCCTCATCTGAACTGTATCTTAATAAAATAAGTCTTAGCAGCATCAAGATGGGTATATGTGTTTTTACACACATCGTACACGGATAAAGCCATACATGGTACGCATAAAAACACATATGCCCCGACCGAGTGACACTTCTACAATGAATTTATCTTGCCGACATGTTTCGTGTTATTGTAAAAGAATTATCGAAAATGCACACCAGTAGTCATTTTGTGACAGTGTACTCACATAATGCATCGATGCCATTTTCCAACTGGAATTGTGACAGAAAATTATGATGCCATATCCCACTATAATTGACTTTCAGGACGAGGCACGTGACATTGCATGGGCACATGGGGGGTATAAGGGGCTTTATACTCCCACTGAGAAATTTATTTCCCTCTCAGTTGCTCAAGTGGGATACACAGGATATTATCAAGATCACGTGAACCAATCACATTAGACTTGGAGGCAAGAAAACAGGATGTGAACCCAGACCATTACATGTGTACATGTTACTGACCTACTTTCTGCTGATATCTTGGAAGTACACCAATGTGATCCTATGACATATGGGTCCTGAAATCTCCTGGGTTGTGAGATATGATATTTTCCATTATGAGATGAGACAGATCAAATTATTATCGAGATATTTTGTACACCTGGGAGGTGCCGTTACATACAATGAAAGGTCAGTGGTACATTCGACCCAGAATACTTAATTAACCCGCGATCTCCTAATCCAGCAGGGAGAGAGTTAATTAGCCTCCATCCTGTCCATTGGAGCAGGGAAAACTCCTGGTCCTGAAATTACAAAACTTTTTCATGCTGAACTCAAAAGTGTTGTTCACAAATCCCCATATAAAATTTGGCATTGATCATGAAGTTCTACTCACAAAGTTTCATAGTCTCGGGGACAGATCTTGAAGGATGTATTTTGTGTGTGTGTGTGTGTGTGTGAGGGTTGAATTCGGGTTAGACACAAGTGTCGACAAATCTTTCGGACATTTCTGGTTGCCTCCAGCATGGAGAGAGTTAAAGTTGCTTTCAAGATTTTATTTCGGTCCGTCGCAGCCGGTCACAGCCTAGGAGGTTAATGACATGGATCCTGCAACTTCTGAATGTTGCCCTCAAAGATCAGATTTGCTGGCACAGCGAGATGAAAGTGCTATTGTCAGCACTCATAGTCCAATCAAATTCGCCCTAACATGTATAAGCTCCATCTACTTTGTCAGTCACACCAACAATGGCGGCGAGTACTGTTGAGTGCAGAAAACAGCGAAAACCCTAATGATACAGTATACTCTCCCCCTCCCCCTCAATACCACCCTCCTACAGACTAAACCCTAATGATACAGTATACTCTCACCCCCAACTTGCAACAACTCATTCCCTTAACCCTCTCTGTGCTGAGGGCAACTAGAGTTGCCCTAATGAACTATACCTGTGCCTAATCCAGCAGGGAGATGGTTAATACCATCTCTACCACAGGCTAAACATGATATACTCTAACCCCTACCTCACCCTCACCCTCACACAGTAGACTATATACATGCTAAACCATAATGGTACGGTCAACTCTCACCCCCCACCTCACAACCTCTCCATTCCTTTACCACACCCTTCACACAGGTTGAACCCTCAATGTCTCAGGTCCCAGCATCTCCCACCCCACATCCACCCTGGCACTCCCAAGCATCCCTGTTCCACTCTGAACTACCAAAGAGAACACCGATAACATAGTTCGCGCAAATGTAGGACACACAGAGTCAGTTAAAAAAAAACATGTGGGCAACTTGTCTGAGAAACCCTGAGACCCTGCATGACGTGCCTGATCAATACTCATCACGGATATAGATTTCGATTAATATCGTATAGTAAAAAGAGATTGATTACTGTACATAATACGTATTCCTTGTGTCTGGGAATAATGCCTGGAGGTCTGTGTAGAAAAATCACAGCATGGTGCAAATTTTTAATGGCTTACAACATCGGCTAATTCATATAAAAAGGAGGTGGTCAGTGTTTATGTATGTCAAATTTAAGTAAATTAGTGGTTGCAAAATACAAATATGTGTACCTGGTAGATCAATAAGACTAACATGAATCATAATTTTAAAGGGACTTTACCTTTACTACACCCTTCACATTTGTAGTGAATAATTGTTTTACGTCACAGCTCGCATTTGTAAAAAAAAAACCACCAGGTAATAACAATTTCTTCAAAATGATATATTATTACTGGCTTAGAGATTATAAAACATTTTTGAGTACGAAATCATGATAAACTCAAGATTGTGCTTACAAATCCTCATATAAAATTTGAGCTTGAACATAAAATGGAAATTTCGGCACTTGGCTTGAGGAATCAGGTACCGTTCTCCTTGCAATGTGTCTTTTAAAGAGTACCCGGCACATGTAGTTGTTTGGACATTCTTCATTGTCCACAAAGTATCCTGGCCCTTAATTAATTTTGCTGAGTATATTTGACCCAACATCCACATTCTGTTCAGAGTTCCTTTAAATTCACTTAGAATTAATGTTCATAAAATACAACATAATATATAGTTTCTTGCAACATTAAATAGTGCTTTCCTGTTGTCAAATTATCCAAGGTTTGATAGACTTGAAAAACTCTACCTAACACATATCTGTTACTAACCAAAATTATTGTTATTTAAATATATTATAAAATACAAAACAATTATTATCAAATTACCAAACTAAGATTACCCTTCAGACATGATATTGATAGGATGTGCTGTCTACGACATGGCAATGTAGCTATCATCCTTGTTCTGTTAGTACCAGCCGATGCTTGCAGGTGTACTGCAACATTCAGTGCTACAGTTGTTGCAGGTTTCATCCTGCCCTAAACCTCAATTTTAATGTACTTTGTACAAACAAGACACTCATAAAACTGTAAATAAGCTTAATAATAAAGTTCCTGAAAGACTTAATTAAATAAAGAAAGTTTATGATTTTTCACTGGACAATAACATACACGTGTTTATGCTACATAAGCCAATTTATGCAGTCCATCAATACCGGTACGACCTAAACTAACAAACAAACATGTTGTTATCACCAATTTTACCATACAGTATATCGATAAGCCGTCATCCCACATGTTTTGGGGAATAATGTTCTTAACTCATCTCCATCAGATCTAAAAATGGTATATCTAAATTTATATATCCTCTCCTCACTCCAAAGTCTATAGGACATACATGATATAACCATCGATGAAATTAAACTCAAATACCTCATCCACTCTCGTAGGAAATTCTTGAAAAGAAAGATCGATTGTTTAGAAAGTGGACAAGATATTCCTAGCATCATCAGATGTCAGCTGAGCCGAGTATTGCCGAGTATCGTCAACTCATCGCGTAGTTCAAAACAAGATGACATCCATGGGGCGCGGGATCAGTGCAGAATGTATTTATACACATTACATTCACGGCATGTCACTAATAGGATGAGATGACGACGATATCGCTGCTTTCTGCTCAACGAGAAAACTATCTGTGGTAGAAAACACTTCAGAATACAAACACATTGGAGAGTTCTACGACCTCTCCAGGAAGTCTTCTTATAGAACAGGTACATAATGCCTTCTTCTAAATAGATCAAACTACTCTTCTTTGATACGCTTTAGATATAATCAACAAGATTCTAATCAAAACAACTTGAAAACATCAAGATGTTTTGTGAAAACAATTTTTACATTACATAGAAGTAAAAGTACAATTCAAAATAGAAGTCCAATTAGTGAGTCTGGCTTGCTGGATGGGGGTGCCATTATTTGAAGGGAATCTTAAGGAATAGGTCAATGGGCATTTAGTAAAATTAACTATCCATTGAAACTGAGACCTATATTTTTGTTCTTTCTTTAGTTACTAAGGGACTGACTTTCTGAATTCAGGAAGTGAGCAGTAATTCTAACAAAGAACCGATCGAGTCCTGTTACAAGTATGTCTACATGCATAATGTCGTACTAAAGGGCAATGCCATCACGAAATAATTTCATACATCTCAATATTAATATGTTATCTTTATTAATCAATATTAATCTTCTTTTTTTAAAATAGTTATCATCAAAGTTCAAAGCAGTTCTTTGTGACCGACTATGATTTGAAATAAAAGTAGTACTGTACTGTTATTTCATTTTTTTTTTTTTTTCAACAAATATATTTAATTGTACAACTTCATCACACTGGCATTCCCCAAAGCAATTAAATTACATGTCCTAAAATTCATTGAACTATACTACTACTGCAACATTCAGTGCTATGTGGAAAATGTCCACAAGACCAAAAAAATATTTGATATAGTGTTGTTCCCTTCACAATGGTAACTTGCTCTTCACACAGTAATCAATTTGCCTTTAAATTTGCAACATAAAATATATCTTGAAAAATTGTGCAATGTACATGCAAAAGTGTCAGTATGCCTTTAAGGAAATTTAATGATCCTTGGGATGCAATTAACCCTCTCCATGCTGAAGGCAACCAAGATGCCCCAAAGAGCTGTGTCTGTGCCTAATCCAGCAGGGAGAGGGATAATCTGATCCTCAGGAACACCCACTCCTTACCAATGAAGTATTATTGTCCACGAGTCCTAGTAAAGCCTGGCCACTTGACCTTTACATTGGGTCACAGTCAGAGTATGTTACCATCACACACCTCCATCATGTCTCATGCATCTTTATCTAAATGGCATCGCGAGGAAATCTGCAAAACAGTACAGATTTGGCTTTGAGTAGAGTTAAGTAGACAGACCTCAAGATCTTAAAATCTTCAAGTCAGAAATAGGTATTGTCTATCGATAGATCAAGAAATTGAAAGGTGAATAAAGGTTGGTTGTCCATCTGACCTATGCATTAAATATTCTTTTAATGCAATTTGAGATTACTTACGCGATGTCTCGTAAGCGATGTCTCCAACGTTTCATTTTTGTTCCGTATTTATACTTAATCTCCTATCTATATTGTTTTAATATAGAATTACTTTTGCATTGGGCATATCTGGTTGCCTTTGGCTTGATGAATGTTAAGTTCTGATGGCATTTACTGCCATTATAGTATTAAGTAACAGGTCTCATATTAATGTATATTTACTTATTTTTATTTTTATAGTCTACCTGCACCAACTGGCGTTGATGAATCAAGGATGACAACTGCTTTGTAACATTACAGACAGCACATCCTAAGATCTACAATGTTGCAGCTGTCCTGGGAATCCTTTTGCAAACCTCTCCTATCTTTTAAAGACCATAGCTCTCTCTTTGCAGTATATTAGCGTATCGGCAAAGAGCGTAATGGTCTCTTGGTGGATAAATGAGCTTGAAATGATACAGTAGCCTGGTCCCTGTGCCACAGAATGATCGTAGCACTACGAGATTCATAACTCCATGAAAACGTCTGGGAGCTACAACTCTCATTGGCTACGATCATTCTGTGGAATGTTGGACCAGGGCTCTGTTGCAAGAAACGGCCAACTCTAACCTTAGCTCAATCTACACCCTACACACCCACACCATTGCTACGGTTGGAGATATGGTTTCATACAGGAAAGCCAAGACCATTTCAATATCTAGTCCATCACAATGTCTACATTAAAGTCCTGTAGCCGGGTGTGATATAAGATGCTCCTACTGGTGTGGCCAGTGGGGTTACCCCCTTGGCTCATTCGGTAGAGCGTTGGACTCTGGTTCGAATCCTAGGATCGGCATGATCCTCTGTTACAATGGCGCCCAACGTGTATTCGAGTTGTTCCCGGTGAACTTCTCTCAGAATTTTCGGACTGAGAATTCCTAGCTCCCTGGTGGCTCAAATAGAAGTGACTGGATTAGTAACTCGAGGACGATTTGCCATGTGGAGGGGGAGAATGTAGCCAGGTGTGATATAAGATGTTCCTAATAATCCCCCCCCCCGGCACCAACCATCTGACACACCCCACCCCACCCCCAGGACATCAACTCCAGGTGCCCTTTCTTAGCCTAATATCACCCAGTACAACAGAATTTTCTCATCCTCAACCATAACCTTTACATCTTCAAACACCACTGACCTTCAGAAAAGCCTTCAAGTAGGGCAAAATATATAATTACCTTGACTGAACTTTCATTATTAAGCATGGAGACTATCTTCAATCCTACCAGAATATCAGCTAGTAATTAAATGTCTTAACTAATAATGCGATCAAAAGAACATGTATAATAAAACTTCAATAACTCTGAGATGTATAGTTAGTTATTGGTGTTCTTCAAAAATATTAATTGGGATATATTCCAACTAAATTATTTATTGAAAATACCATGAGAAAAACACACTGTCAAAGTAATTTTCAAATGTCAAAGTTCACACATTTCATGGAAGCATATCTGGCAGTGATTAACTTTAGTTTATGATATATTTCTGTTACAACTATCTGTTATGCATGAAATAATCTATATCTAAGATAGGCACTTATTAAAAGCATATATTTACCAACAAACAGTCAAGATATACGACTATGGCACCAATAACTCTACACAGTGACAGAATGAATAAACATGTGGTGAACCTGTATTCACACACACACACACACACACACACACACACACACACACACACACACACACACACACACATATATATATAGTCACTTTAAATAATACTGTTTTGAAGATATCTTCATACAGTATATTACTTTTAACAATTTGCCGATGGCTTTCTTGAAAACAAATGGTGTTATCAATACGTAAATGATGTCAAGAACTGTTTTGGGGCTGAGGTGGTTAAACCCATTATTGACTACAATGCATGCAATGAATGGTTAAATTATTGAACTGTTGACATAATGAAACACTAAATAATGTTTCCAAACAAGATACCTTACAGTGTCCTTTACTTTTTTAACATTTTTCACAAACATTTTCTGCATTGTGGTTTTGCTTGCAGTACATCCCTACTTTTCAACAAAACAAAACATGCTTACTTTTCACTTTAATCAAATGTACCTGTCTTAATAATGGCAAATAACCATCCAATATCATTGTTCTAAATGAAATTCATTCAAAATTACCTTATTCCAAGAAATACTACACTTTAAGTTACATCTGACAAAAAATAAGTGTTGCTTCAAATTATACCTTCAGTATATTACAACAATGAACATGGCAATCGCAGACAGGGATTTGCTAGGAAGTTTTTCGTTTTATAGAATGCATGACAATAGTACAGAATACACTGAGATTGTTCAATACAGTCAAGCACAGGGGTTCAGTGATAGAATAGTTAAAAAAATATAAAAAATTAAAAGAAGATTTTAAAAATATTACATGCATTGATAGATATTCTAGATCTAATAAAAAAGAAGAAAGTAATTCAGGCTGCCTGATTGTTTATGACATCATGACATCACAGCCACATTAATTGTGGTAATACTTAAAATTATACAGCGATATAATTGTCAAAACAGCCCTTAATTTGCAGATACTAAACATAATTTCACCCAAACTTGTATTTTTAGCAATTGGGAAAAGATGGTCAAAAATCACTATTGACTGTGATTCTCAGTTATGAATTACGTGAAAAGCTTAAAATGTACCAAAGGTATCATGATAAAATTACAGGAATACCTTACTAACATGAATTGGCGTAGCTAGTGATTAATAATGTGTACTCAGAACTATTTTCATAGGTTAAGCTCTAGACCACAAACAACAACAAAATACGGTAAGTTGGTAGGTTCTGTGAACATTTACCCACAGGAAACGTGTAACCATCGAACTTGAGTTTACTGTATTTGATAATTGGATGATTATACAATAGTTATAAAAAATCACTAATTATGTTTCATGATTATACATATTTAGTCTTGCTAACTTAGTTTTCAGTCTTGTCATAATATCTTGTCCGTGTTGACAGTTTCGATCACGATTGACAGGTGAAGAAAAATGGGGTCCGTTCAGGGTTCCGTGACTTGGTGTTGCACATTTCATCATATTTTGGAAACGGCTTGAAACATTTGGCCCATATTTTAAGCCGTATATTTACTATATATTTACGTCCTCTGAAAACAATAAATACGATTTTTGGGTAAGTATTTCTAGAACTTTTTGCAGTAGCCTTGACGGATGACGTCACAAGATCCGTCGATATCGCGAACATTTGTAAAATCTTAGCATACTTTGAGAGGCCC
>JAUTBT010005036.1:0-26870 GCA_032361225.1 Lepetodrilus schrolli
TGACAATAATGATGTCCATAATAATTACAATAATGATGTGCACAATAATGACAATAATGATGTCCATAATAATGACAATGATGTCCATACTAATGACAATAATGATGTCCATAATAATGACAATGATGTCCATAATAATGACAATAATGATGTGCACAATAATGACAATAATGATGTCCATACTAATGACAATAATGATGTCCATAATAATGACAATGATGTCCATAATAATGACAATGATGTCCATAATAATGACAATAATGATGTCCATAATAATGACAATAATGATGTCCATAATGGTGAAGATATAGAATTGTTTAAAATTAACTAAAACTTGATGGCTGTCAACTATGATTGATGATATTTGATGACGTTGATGATGGTTGTGATTAGCGGGTGATTATTGAGGCCAATTCTATTATTGCAATACTATAGTTTACCTGTCATACATCATTATTCGTTACTATGTCTGTAATCAGTGGGTAATGTACATATAACTGGTATTTTTGTAATGGCAGTGACAAATGTACATCAAATATAAGAGAACAGTTTTGAAATGCTCAAGGATTTTCAACTATTTCGGTATTAGTGTTTTAAAATAGTACACTATCGTAACTATCAATAGTTTAGGATATTATCGATGGAAATAATCGATAATTCAAGTTACTATTGATGTATTGCTATTGATGGTGGTGGTCATGATGATATTTGATGACAATGATGATGATTGTGCTGATGATAATATTTGATGACAATGATGATGATTGTGCTGCTGATGATATTTGATGACAATGATGATGATTGTGCTGCTGATGATATTTGATGACAATGATGATGATTGTGCTGATGATGGTATTTGATGACAATGATGATGAGTGTGCTGATGATGATATTTGATGACAATGATGATGATTGTGCTGATGATGGTATTTGATGACAATGATGATGATTGTGCTGATGATGATATTTGATGACAATGATGATGATTGTGCTGATGATGATATTTGATGACAATGACGATGGTTGTGCTGATGATGATATTTGATGACAATGATGATGGTGGTGGTGATGATGATATTTGATGACAATGATGATGTGGTGATGATGATATTTGATGACAGTGATGATGGTGGTGGTGATAATATTTGATGATAATGATGATGGTGGTGGTGATAATATTTGATGACAGTGATGATGGTAGTGGTGATAATATTTGATGACAATGATGGTGGTAGTGGTGATAATATTTGATGACAATGATGGTGGTAGTGGTGATAATATTTGATGACAATGATGGTGGTAATGATGATTATGGCCATGGTGGCTATGGTGGTAGTCATAATAATTCATGACAATGATGATGGTGATGATGATGATGATGATGATGAGGAGGAGGAGGAGGAGGAGGAGGAGGAGGAGGAGGATGACGACGACAATGACAGACACTATTAATACACTGTTCTCCGCACTGAAGCTTGATTGCTAACACAGCACGGGTCACTAAAAAGAATCGATGCCAATTGTGGGATATTGATGTGATATTGGTTCAGCTAGAACATAATGGACAGAGTATGAGCACTGCTCCCAATACATCCAGTTATTGCCATGTTCATTGTTTGCTTCTGACTGGTCCTGCTTGACAATTCAATTAATTATGCAAACGGAAGGACATTCTAGAACAAAAGCTTGGAGTATCACAGTATCAGCAAGTCTGCTTTATAAGTGCTTAATAAATTGAGTAAATAATCACTCCTCGATGTTGTACGTTTTACTGGTGCTGGACATATCCATGTTGCAGATTCTGTGTTTTATGAAGCCGATTTATGAAGCTGATCTTTGGAAAATGATACAAATTTTACATTTTCAGTCTCTAATTAAAGTGTAGTCATATGAATGTTTTACGGTTTCTGCTGTCAGTTTTCATTGGTAGACCTGAGTAATAGAACAGGATGGTATATAAAATGCTTGTTATGGTTAACGAATGTTAGATTAACAGGCAACACCCATGTACATGTTGCTATTCTAAGATAATAAATGCAACTTACTGTCTGCCAACCAAGTCTAGTCACAGAAATATCATATAGCAAATTTATGCAAATAGTTAATGGGTCCACACGTTTTCGTGGAAGATTGCAGTAATAAAACTAAACTTATGAATGAACTTGGGTCTCATAAACCTGAAACACATCTTTCTACACAATTGAGTATCGTCTAAGAATAGTTATTTCACAATATTATTGCAGGAAGCCGCTTCTCGGTAATAATTACGTACTTTCTAAAGAAGCATGGCTCCAGGAGTCCCCTAGAGGCCAGGATATTTCGTTGTTTTGTTCTAGCTGTGGAATAAAACAGTTGGGTCCCACTCACTCACCCCCATCAAGTAGAAATATTAACTAAGGCCTTACTTTTAATACAGTGACTGCCATCTATTACTGCTACTTTTGTATTACTGAGTCTTACAAGGACAAAATCACCTGAGGCCTCTGTAGTTCAATCTCCAGCAAACCAGATGAACTCGCAATAGAAGCCAATTTGCATAGAAAAACACGAAGGCTGATGGAATAAATCATTCAGACTGACGGTTTCTGTTTCGAAATGTTTTTGTTCTGAGTTTGATACTGACTTTCTATCTTGATTTACTTTCAATCATACATTAAAGGAGATGTAATTAGCAACATGGTATGTTCTAAATCAAAAATACCAATCTATAATGTTTGACGTTATTTATATACGAACCTGCTGTTTTCAAAGGTTGAATTGGTGTTTAAGATCTGTTTATTTTTAGCCTCAATTTCAATTTCTAATTGGTTTCAGTCATAATATAACTTTATAATGGTATATATTGTAAGATTCCGGTAAACCAGTGATAGATACAATACTTGACATGAGGCCCAGCTCCAAGATGCTGCAAATTCAAGACAATGTGGTCAGTGCATCTGATTACAAACACATACAATAATTTCACTTTAACGCATTCCCCATGTCAATGCATCTACTTTGTCCATGAGAACATTGATTTTTACAAAGGATCCCATGTTTCAATTTAATCATACCACCACAACAAGTTTACTTCACATAAACAACAACTACCTTTAACACCCCATTGCTTGAGTAAGAACATTCTATAAATGATTTCATGTTTCAATTTAATCTTCCGATTATAGAAAGTTTACTTCACAATGACAGCACTTTTAATACCACACTAAACTGCATGCACTCGTTGACAGAACCGCCGGATTGAAACTGCTGAGACATAGAATTCGTCTGTCGTCTTGGACCCAAGAACCAGAATTACATAGGAACTACTTGACTTGAATTGGCCCACAGACAATGGCTAAATATATACTGTTATGACATAGACACGAGCATTAGGAGTGAAATATCAAAGTGTCGGCGATGATCAATAACCAGATTTCCTTTCCAGCCAGTACTTCCATTTATATGTAAAGAAAATAATGATTCAGGCCAAACCAATTTCATTACTTGTTTTACATGTATGTTTTCACTAAATTAACATTAAAATTAAATGTAGATTTATATGTCTGGCAGTGTATATTTAACTTGCAGCATTTAAGAAGTGATATTATAAAAACTTAATGAGTCTTAACATTATTATACTGTATACTTTATAGGCTAACTGCACTCTCTGACTTAGATAATTGTATAGTGATTTGGAAAATTACACTGTAGTAAATAGATCAAAATGGAAAAAAAAGATAATCATCATAAACCTCATCACAAACATTTCAGCTCATGACATTGAAAATTAATTTGATTTAAAGGACCCCACTGAGCAAGAAACATACATAACACAAATAATCAAGTTTGTCTAGCCTAAGGAGGATTTAATGTATTATTTAATGTTTCTGTTCATGATATGATTAGAAAATCCTTCACAATGATGCATTTTTTAATAGAAGTGATAAATCTTTTATGGCTAGTTAATGAGGATATCAATCTAGCACTCATAAGTTCGATGTTCGTCTTGGAATAAATATCAGAATTTGATATTAATGTTGTTGCTGTAAGAAATATCTGCTAATGGGAATGGTCCTATAAAATAGTACCAATATGATATACCGTATGAAATTTATCAGCGATATTCTAGTCAAATATGTTGATATTTATTCGATATTTAACAGCACAAGGAATTAACATACATATGCTATACAATATTTTAAATAGCTATTAAAATCTATCTGAAGTAAATGTGTGATACAAATTATATAATTTGTTTATTAAAGTAAACTTATTTTTTAAACATATATTATGTTTGAAGAAATCAATCGTTTACATTTTCTTTCTACACCCTTTGCAAAATTACAAAATAGGTCATTTAAGCATGTAAATAAAACAATTAACATATAAATAAGGTAATTTAAAAAATGTAAATCGTAGAGCCACAACAAGGAGGAAGTTTATAAATCGTTAGAGTACCATTTATGTTTGGCCTGTAGAGTTTAATGAACAATTTCAAGTATCAAAGAGGAATGCGAAATCAATAATGAAAAGAAGCATGTAACAAATTTAGCCAAATCCAGGAAAATCCATTACAAATGGTCTTTAAAATGTAACCCTCTGGAGAACCAGGCAAATAAGAACCTGCTCAAAACACAGAAAAACAAACTTAACGCCGCGAAATCTCGTCTGAGAAATCCCCAAACAGCTGTCAAACGCCCTGAATTATTGATGTCTCAACACATTCATCCGAAGGCTGTAACAAATACGTATAATAATAACCGGAAAAATATAAAAAGTAAAATAGATCTCCACAGGGAACGGATAATGTCACTGGAAATAACTCACTTGATATAAAGTGTTGAACCTGCATGTTTCATACTAAGTGTCCTACAGAACAACTGCAGCGCCACGAGAGTTTGAACTCCATGTTAATACATCTGACTCTCGTAGCACTATGATCATTCTGTGGAATGTGATACAAGAGTTGCAAAAGCCTGCAATCACTGACTGTGACTGATAAATCAAGGCTGATACCTCTACTATGAGAGTTCCAACATTGCATTCTATGACCAGGCATGCCAACAGACAATTGTGATTTCAGCAGAAACCAAGCTGGGGCCCCGAGATTACGAAATTTTGTGAGTCCATGCTCAAGCTTAAATTCTATATGAAGATTTGTAAATACAAATTTGAGTTGAGTATGATATCTTACTCGAAGAAAAATCGTAATTTCGGAGCCGGGCTGCAGGCCTCAATACACGTCCAGTGTAAATAAATCGACCCCTGGACAAATAAATCACCAGATTTCCGCGGATCCGCAGAAAATTGCCATGTCTATGTGATGACTGTATTGGAAAGGTTGCTCCTGCAGACCTTGGTGCCAGATCCACGGGACAGGTTCAAATTTGAGACATATGGCTCATGTCTGATGATCTACCACAGTGCTACCCCCAACTTATACGTAAAAGTAGCCACAAGCAGAACAATGACATAAAGTCTCATAGCAAAAAGTAAAATGTCGCTCATTAAGATTGGCCATGGTCATGAATGACAACAATTTGTCATCCATTTCTACACTCTCTACCAACAATTTGAGCTATTCATGGTCACGAATACATTTAAAGTGGATCACTATGTGGACAAAGGATGTTAATTATATAGACTACATTCATACTTTAATTTTTATTCATGTTGAAAAAATATATATCTAACCAAAATTCCTACATTCAAGGTCAGAAAGATACCATTTAAAAAATGTGTGCAATATTCTTGTTCTCTCCATTTGGTATAAATTGAAAAGCATTTCCCTCATGGTTGACCTGGCAACCATATTGAATTTATGATTTGATCCCACGAACAAATCTAAATCCCTCCCCTGATCATATCCATGCATACACAATCATCTCAGCTCAATCCATCCAGAGATTTTGGATAATTCAAATGTTCATGCCAATGATAAATGATGCAGTGATCCCCATCAGCCGACACGGGGCCCGTACGCTACAGGAAACAAAGATGGCATCATCTAATCATATATGACGCCAGCAAATAACATTGGCTCGCAGGTGCGATTGCGATTTTCCCTTGGGAATTGAGGTAAATTTGATAAGTGATTCTCGTACACCGAATTACCGATAATCAACCTTTCCAATTATAGTCAGCGATGGACCAATTGGAAAAGCTAGCTCTATGTCCCGAGAGAAATAGTGTGGAACCATTTACAGATTTAGAATGTTTGGCCAGACATAAAATCGTTCCAAGATTGCAAAGGATATTTGGTTTAGAAATGGTGACACCTCTATATTCTCTGAATGAGACCACTGACTGATGCTGCAGAATAAATAGAAATAAACATTTGTGTGCTCAGACAAAAGGAAATATTGATCATAAAATAAGATTGTATAAAATGAAAAGGTTTAGTTTTACTGAAAAACCTGAGAAGAAAATTATACCAAACCAAAATATTATTCCAGAGCATTCATTTCCTGGAAGCCATTGATTTTGTGTTTTTAACATGTACTGATGTATGGGACAATTCACGGGGTTCAAGATGATACCGAGACATTCTATAGATCTAGCAGACATGGGTGAGGTCAGATCCACAGAGAACATGTATCAAATGGACAGGAAACCATCACAACCATCTCATCATTACCATGACATCAAAGAATTTCCAATGGTCGTGATATCGGTGGAATCTGACAACCTTGGTACAGCTGCCGACTCTTGAGTGTCATCAGGATCTTTGGGGACAGATAGCAGTCAGGTCTGGTCGAGCAGGGAATGAAGGGAAATGTAGTTCTATCGATGGCAGCAAACTGATTATACGCATTGGCGCCATTGGAGGACATCATGGTCGATTTATAGGTCATTTCTGTACAGATTTGCAGGGAAAATGTCTGTGATTTGGGGATTAACAAATATTTTGCATTGTTATTCAATTATATCAAGGTGATGAGTTTATGGTGGGAAGGAACTCGACAACAACTGTACTACAGTATGCTTAAGATCCATGAGCCACAGAATGTGCACTTGACCTAAGGGAGATAACAGTAAGACTATTTCATTCCTACCCAAATTTGGGAATGATGTGTGCCAAGAAGGAAAATACAGGAAATATTTACACAAAGAATTATTAGTTTTGTATTTTAATGTCATAAACTTTCTGTACTATCCTTCTCCTCCCTCTATACCCCCACCCCTCCCCCTTTTCAATTTAAAAAAAAAAGAGAGAAGAAATATGTGGATTAAATATGTTGATTTACATGGGATAAAAATGTGTATTTTTTAAAGATCTATTGCTTAAAAGATGAATTATGATAGAGATTAAACTTACACATTGCTTGTCTTTTTGTTTACACTATTAGGAAATTAGTAACTAGTGTTACTCAAATATGTGCAGCCGTTGCATTGTAATTTATTACAATAACTTGAATAAACTTATATATTTATTCATACAGTAAATATTGAATATTTAAATCACCAGTGCACACTCATACATGACAAATTGTCCTTTGTCGAGGTAAAATAATAATGTATTTGTGTTGAAGACCTTCTTATAGAAATTATCAAAGAATTTAAGTACATAAATAATTGAAGAAGTACATGTAGTTCAAATATTGAAGTAATTCTACGTTTAACCTTGCAATATTTTGAGATTGGGAAAATGTCATAAAACACTTAGTTGAATTCAACATAACATTCCAGTGTCTGGAACTCAATAGAAAATGGACCTGCCCTTTAAAGGCATAAAATCATGGGTTTGTTTACATATTTCATGGTTAAACACATTTTTACATGAAAGTATGTACATTTGATGTCTACACACGTATTTTGGGTAACCAGCTATATTTTCCGCATATCCCACTGGTTTTCAATATTTTCATATTTTATTGATTTTTAATATGCCTGTTACGTAACTATAATGGTACCAGTGGCCTTGAAAGGTAATTTTGGCCGTGTTCAATGTTATCCCCCTTCGTCTATTAGATTATAGGAAGTTGAGATATTACAGTACATTATTCAGGTTTTACCGGAAATGTAAACTGTAATGGAATTTTACCTACCCTACAGCGGTGAAAAGATATTTGGAGTACAAAAGCAATAATATGTATGCTAAGTGCATGTACTTTGCATACTTTACTACAATTCAGTCCCAAAGTTAAAGAGGCAAGATCATACTTGCAAGTATTTTATATATTAATTTTTATTTAAAAAAAAATAATATTACTACGGTATTTAATAAGAAATATGAAAGGAAATCTATCCAAACTGTAAGACACTGTATCCCGAATGCAAAGGAGGTATTTCCCAACAGTGTTCTGTTCTAAATATAGAATATTTGCGCGGACGTCGGAGAGGATATTCTCGAGTCAGAGGCAGTCCAGCATAGGCCTGTGTTGGGTCTGTTTTATGGAACCGTTAGGCCATGTATACTGCCCTAGCACAGATAAAACACAAACTCGGAGTGGTAAGATGTCGTTTAATTCATCATGCACATGTCGATCAAGATATCAACGACAACAGCTTACATCAAACACCGAGAAAGAAAATCACTGCTGTCAATATTACTCTCTATCACGGATTAACATCCACTTGTTGATAGATTAACCAGAGAGACATTGCAATGTATCGTGAGCTCAACTGTTGTTCTTATGCGGGAATTTAACCAGCTGGTAGAAAGAAAAAAACACTGCAAATGTGAATGCATATCTCGGTTTCTGTGAGGGGGATCTGCATACACAGAAACCTGTGATGTCACAACTTTAGGCGCAGCCTATCTTTTTTTTTGGGGGGGGGGGGTATGTATCTTTGGATAGGAAATTAATATGTTTCTCGATGACTAAAAAATCTTTTAAAAAATCTCACATATCGAGGTAAGATTGTTCTTTCAGAATATGCAATAACCCCGATAGTGACCAGTATTCCTTATGCAAGTATGATCTTGCCTCTTTAACCTGCGATTGTATGCTTTTAACCTTGTCCTTGCTGAATTAAAATAGCATGATGTTATATTGTGTGCTGAACTTCCCCTTTAAGTTAAAATACCATTAGCAATTGGAAATAAGATAAAAAGTCTGTAGAATATCATAAGAATTGCTGAAAAGTGGCGATTTCTTTCAAACACTGATAATAATGGATTACTGGTACAAATTGATTATATTTGTGGACCTAATTGTTCTTTACATCCTATTACTAATCACCAAAATTGCATCTATATATAGCAAAACAAAATAATAGAAATAATAACTGGCCTCATTGATCCTCTAATAATCAATCTAGAAAGCAGTGAACATCTCTTTGAAATGGAATTGTTTTGGGACCCTAGCACGGGATATTAAGATCTATTTTCAGGCTTGTACATGGAGTTGCATGTAAACTACACCTAAATGATACCATAGAAAATGGAATCTATCGATTAAGGAATTCATTGATTATTTATCTAAACTATCTAAATGGAAAAGAATACGATTTCAATTGCCTGAATTGGAACACTTCACTTTCCCTGCAACGATTGTAAGCAATTGTTAAACTTGAAGGATAAAATTGATGCCAGATTAACCCAGGCTGCCACTATCAGCTGGAGCAATGAAGAGATAATAAGGTCGTTGTTAATGCCCACTCAGGACACATGCACGCAAGAGGAAGTCAGAATTCCATGGTAATCAATAGCCATTCCATTAATATTCCTATATATTCCATTAATGAAGCACTCCGTGGTGCACCTAAAATTATGCACTTTATAATGCACCACAATTTACACTATGATGCACTGTATAATGCACCACAATTTACACTATGCTGAACTTTATAATGCACCACAATTTACACTATGCTGAACTTTATAATGCACCACAATTTACACTATGATGCACTTTGTGATGTAACCTATTATACATTTGGGGATTCAAACCAATTATGTGTAACATAGGACCTTGTCGATCGGTTTCCAATCCTAGGATCGGATCGGTTACAGATACATTTAGTGATGCAAACAATGATGCAGTGTGTACTTTGTTATGATATCATGTAGTTGTAAATAAATGGAAAGATAATGTTAATGATTTACTTGTATAAACAAAGTTACTCAAAAACAAGAAAATATACAAAAATACTTCAAGTTAAAGTAATAAAAATATCAAAAAAAGTTAATTTTTCTTAATTTCATAAGATAATTTTTCAGAATATCATATAATTCTTTAACATTGTCTTGCCCAGTGTAACTATAACATTTATAACTAATTAGCTCTCTGTTTCTAAATATCAATATGGATGATGTCCAACCTAACGTCCAACATGACATTATACTGCCCTCAGTGTTATTCTGATAACACATGATGACCAGTGTACAAGATGGCCAAGTTTGGACATTATCTTGTGGTCAATTGAAGGACAAGAGGCATATCACTGTATGATTGCACTCTTATCAATTACTGGTATGCTGCCCAATCGATTTCCGCTTCTCATGAAGTCCTCCTTTACAAGAGGCCAGTAACGACAGGCCCATTAATTAATTAATGTTTTGATAACGACCCGTGGGAGTGCTGATGGTTCTACACACAGATTAAATTCCATTGGAGGAAGAATAGGAAGAGATGAAGTTAGGTCAAAGGTTACCTCAGCACATACCATCTCGCCTCGAGATTGTGAAACTTTCTGGAGCACAATTTTATGCTCAACTCCAAGTTGTGTTCACAAATCGACATATAAAATTTGAGCTTGAGCATGAAATCGTACTCAAAATGTTTTGTAATATCATGTTTAATCTTCTTCTTGCTGGTGTCAACTGGAGAGGCCCTACAGAGAAATGACCGAGTCTGATTCAGAGTCGTTATGTTACTGATCCACATTCACAAGTTTCCTAAAAATCTGGCATCATAAGTTCATTCAAGAACCATCACCATAAAGTATTTACAAATTAATTGAATATTAATTTAATCCATTCCAGTTCTTTGATAATACCCGAACATTTTCTATCTATTAGACAAATAGGAAATAAAGATTGATATAATAATGATAATAATAATAATATAGTGTTCATATTTGTATAGCGCCAATAGCCATGAGTGCTCAAGAGTGCTGTATATATGCTCTCTTAAAGAGGATGTTTTAAGTTTCTTTTGAAAAGAAAAAATATAAATCGCAGCCTTAGTTATATTACAGCCCAAGGAAAGTAAATACAGCTTGACAATGAAGGTATTTCTACGGATAAGAATAAACAAAGATGTAACCCAAATAGCATAACCTCCCCAAAGCTCCAAGCTATGTTCCTTCTGACACGGCCAAATTCCGGCCACCGTGTGGACATGCTAGTCACTTCCCCAGATCAATGCTAATTTGGAGAAGTACCTAGATAATTGTCCGTGAAAAATATCAATACTTGGGCATGATCTACTATGTTCCAAGGTAATTCTGTTTCAAATGGCGCCAGAAGACATGCAACACAGCTTTGGAGGAACTGTGCATCTGGTGAGATTATGGAAATTCAGCCACTCACAGAGACGGTGCCTGTGATTTACAATCCATTAGGGATGATTCCGGCACTTGATAACATTCTACTCGCCGTATCAACCAGGTAAAGAAATTAAGTGGTCGAGAAATCGTCTTTGCAGGCTAAGAAAATGTACGGTTTTGTTCATGGTTGTTTTCCCATTTTCTGTAAATCTGTTTCAAATTAGGACTAGATTTAGTTGCAGTGACGTATGTGGCTCCTGTCACATTCTCAGATGCCTTCAAAAGATTCAAATCCCAACTCGAAACCATTAAAAAAATATATCAGTTTTACAAGTAAACGTAATTGTGCCCTCTTACTAGCACAATATAAATACACATTCATATTAATATTATGTATACTAGTCATAAGTTGGATGTTCATGTTGGTTGGTAGTTTTCAAATAAATATTGTTTAAAATAATAAATTGTTTAAATGTATATTAGTTCATACTAGATCTATAAGTAATTTCTTTAGCCAAATACATCATGTACATTGAGAAACCGACCATTTTAGACATTAACTACTGCCTGTGACGTGGTTACATTTGAACAGACAGATAACCCAGAAGTAGGTTGTGACATTGTTGGGACAATTCACTGTATTCTGACACTAGATTAGGTCATGACTTAACATAGCATAGTGACACATAGATTGCTTGCAAACGTTATATTTATACACCTTTAATTATAAGATGGTTGAATGTGCATCAAATATACCAGGCTCAACACAGCATGAGACGGCTTTATTTTATCGTTTGATAAATTGCCGCAATTCTCTAATGCCCACACCAGTTCTCTAATGCCCACACCAGTTCTCTAATGCCCACACCAGCTCTCTAATGCCCACACCAGCTCTCTAATGCCCACACCAGTTCTCTGATGCCCAAAGCGCAGTCATCAAGTTTTTTGTTTTCTATGCTCAATCATAATGGATTTGCCGACTGCGGTGTGCCAAAGTCGCACAGCGTAATCAATCAGGCTGATTCAGCATTATTCTGGCCGTTGTTCAACACTTCCCAGAAGACCCACCACGCCCGTGGACGTGAACATGAATACAAGGAACCAATCATTTATGCTATTTCCTTAACGAGTGTCTTCGTCATGGATACGTCTCATGTGCATGTCTTGCATGATATAGTTTCCGTATCCAATTCTCACAATCTATAGTTTCCATATGAATGTCTTACAATCTATAAGTTCTGTATATAAGTCTCACCATCTATAATTGTTGAATACAATTCTCACAGTCTGTTGTTTCCGTATATATGCCTTACAATCCATAGTTTCTGTATATATGTTTTACAATCCATAGTTTCCGTATATATGCCTTACAATCTATAGTTTCTGTATATATGTTTCACAATCCATAGTTTCTGTATATATGTTTCACAATCCATAGTTTCTGTATACACGTTTCACAATCTATAGTTTCTGTATATATGTTTCACAATCTATAGTTTCTATATACATGTTTCACAATCTATAGTTTCTGTACACATGTTTCACAATATATAGTTTCTGTATACATGTTTCACAATCTATAGTTTCTGTACACATGTTTCACAATATATAGTTTCTGTACACATGTTTCACAATCTATAATTTCTGTATACATGTTTCACAATCTATAGTTTCTGTACACATGTTTCACAATCGATAGTTTCTGTATACATGTTTCACAATCTATAGTTTCCGAATACAAATATCGAAATCTATAATTTCAGTATACATGTTAAACACTACGACATACCATGCAGAAATTAATCATCTATTTGACATTCCATTGCAATGCGGAAGAACATCTATACTGCATTTCTAGTTAAACTGTAACATGCAATTTTACTACCGTATTCCTTTCCAACAACAGTGTAACCTCTCTTATGAGAAAACTTTAATAATATCTTCTTTAATGAGAAAACTTTAAATTTGGCAATAATCATCCCTGGTCAGAGGTTGTGGACATGCTATGGTTGGAGATTGGCATTAGCTGAAGTGATTATAGCGAAGGATTATCACTACCTAGATATAAACATTGCAAAGGCTTTAGGACAGAATGTAGAGTCCATATATCTAAATGTGAAAGCTGGCCTTTACCAATTTCCACATACTAGTACATCCCAATCATCACCTACAAAAGTGTCTTATGGATCTTTTACAGTACCAGCGACAACATCCCTGCTGTTCTATGTCAGGTGTCATCAAAGCTTATGACAGGACAGAGGTTCCGGTAAGTTTCCTGTGATCCACAAGGTCCATCAAATGTGACCGAGAGGGTGACGCAGGAGTCTGCAGCACCTTTCAGACGACGGCAAACCCGAGGTGACGGGACATGATGACATTTCCAATCGTTTCGAGTTGATTAGAATAGTCGGTTAATACTGGAAAACGTGTCAGAGTTTCTATAATCGATGGGAATCAATACCAGGATACAAGGACATTGGATCTAACATATTTTGCCAGCCATGCAGGTCAAGAACCAGTTTGACAATGGACAGCCTGAGTTGATGGAATTAGATTCATCATTGTTGACATGGCAAACAGGCAGGGATGGGTCTCGGGAGATTTGGGAAAAGCTGTTGTTACGACCGTGTTAGTAATTATAATTCAAGACTAAAAACATATTCTTTAAAATATGCCATTTAAAGCAACATAATTAGTCTGATTAGAAAATACCATATTTTTCAGCTTTTATTCAAGTCATTCTTGAGTCAGCTGTTTGCCCTTATTAATTAACCCTCTCCCTTCTGAATGAATCTATTGATGCCACATTGAAAGGCGAGTGCATAACTCCACCAGATAAAGGGTTAATGTGGGCAATGTGTGGGAGTTGTTAATCAGCTCTTACGCAAGTCCAGCTTTGTGACGACACCATCTTTACTATCTGCCTTGATGTCTATTTTAGGCTGGATTACAACAGAAAACATTCTGTATTGATATATAAATATGCATTGATTGAGGAATTTCAGTAATAATTCATTGTTTTTTAGATCAATATTGTCTTAATAAATCTCTGTATTTGGGTATATCATAGAGATATTCGATTATTATGAGGCCGAGGAAAGATGATTTATGGCTAAATCTAGGAGAGCCCGCAGTATATTTTTAAGTAATTCCCAGGAGCTGATGGAATTAATCCATGGGGATACCTGTAGTGTACAGGGCGTTTTAGGAACAGCACTAAGCCTGCGTTTCATGAAAGGGTCGTACTGTAGTCCATGCATAAATTAGGTAATGGCCCATTGTTTTGCTACAGCAAGAAGTGATATAATCCTTGATTCACACATGAACTATCAGGACGACCCTTTCCAGAAACATGCGCAAGTAAAAAATGCGACAATTCCTTCAGAAATGTTACCATTCCTGTACATGCCATTCCTGCACAAATGTTACCAGTCTTGCACAAATGTTACCAGGCTTCCACAAATGTTACCAGTCTTGCACAAATATTACCAGTCCATCACAAATGATACCAGTCCAAATGTTACCTATCCTACACAAATGTTACCATTCCTACACAAATGTTACCATTCCTACACAAATGTTACCATTCCTGCACAAATGACACTGGTCTCCATACTTCAAATGCTGGTATATAATGTTGAATCGGTACAATAAGTACAATTTCACAAATGTTAGAACTAATCCTTCAAAACAATCACAGTCGAATTCTCCAACTACAACTTGGTGTTATAATTTGAAAATGTTTTGTTCACTCACGAGGAAGACTTATTACTAGTAGTTAGTGTTGCTGCCACTGTTAATAAACTGGCTTAACATTGCCTAGTCACCGTGAAATTAAAATAAATATACTTCTTAAGAGGATGGGGTTCTTGAGATCGTTACCAAAACCCACACAATAATCTGGACCAGATTACCGCACAGCAAAATCTCCAATACATCATGCGGAACTAGACCAATATATCTCGTAGTTCCATTCCTAATACACCATTCTCTAAGACTACTCTTCTTGCCTGCATTTCACAAAAGGGTTTTACTGTAGTTCGGGCCTAATTTAGGGCCTACCGGTAGGCCATGTAGTTACTGTAGCTGGAAGTGACGTAAACCTTGATTCATGCCCGCTATACCGGTACGACCCTTTAGTGAAATGCAGACCCAATAGCAATTCATCAAACGAAACTAAACCAATAGATCTTGTGCTCCATTTCTAATATGCCACACATACACATCTCTACGATTACTCTTCCTTAGCCTAATTAACAAAACTTGAATTTTCTTACAGCTATCAGTTCTTCATCTTAAAACATCTTCAAAATTGTGATAAATGTCTTGGGGGTAATGGGCAGTCATTATGTGTAAGCAATAGAATACTACTCCACTCTGCTATATGGTATACCGTGTGCCATTATGTCACTTTGTTGGTCAGTATATGTCTTTGGAACCATGGTTACACGGAACCAATACAAATTGGACATGTCTCCCATGAGTACCGAGGCCTAATAGCAGAGAGGTAGAGTACGTTAATACAGAGAGATACACATGATGTAGGTAGGTAGTAGTGTCATAATCAAAACCTTAAGTTTACTCAACACAACTTCTTCTCTATAAACTGAGGACATGTAGTTACAAATCACAAGATGGCCCCCGCCCCTCCTCCACATTCCCAACTACCCAATCACCACACCCCCTCATGGTCAGACCTAGCAGCTAGAGGCCAGGAATAGACAACAGCAGCTCACAAGGAATTTCACAATGCTGTGGAAATGAGTTTCTAAAAGAACCACGTCTCAGTACATTCCACATCTCTCTGCTTCCCACACTCACCAGTTGCATGTTTGATCATGCCTACCACGTGGCCAGGAGTGGGGAGGGGGTGTGAATGAGGGGGCAGAGCGACAAGGCTTTCATAGATTTTAATACGCAAACTTCCATCAATAAACTTCTGAAAAGTGTTTCCCATCAATTCCAATATTCTCTGTCTTCATCTATCATTGAATACCTCAGACTGTTTCCTTGCAGTGTTCTGGTTCTAATTCACCAAGCTCTGCCACCTACAGTAAATCCAGTACCTCCATATATACTATTGGAAGGTGCACATCCACAAAGATAATATCTTTTCAATCCATGATGCTGAATAAAAAAACGACTTAACTTTCAGAAAGGACCCACTATTGTTGATTACATAATATGTGCACCCACTCTCTTCTCTCATCACTCACTTTTTTCAAACCACCCTTTCATTAACCACCAATTGATTATAATGCTGACAACACCCACTATCAAACACCCTTACACAACACACACCATCAAATCCAATGAAAACACAATAAACAACCCCACGACAATACACCACCCAACCACCTGACAACACACCCCACCCCTACACATTACCACACACTAACCATCCATGACAACATTGTACCTACCCCCATCACGCACACAACAGACCACCCAACCCTCACCAAAACACCACCCACCCCATGCCATGACAACAGACACCCAACACACACCATCCAATACTTCAATTCTCAGACTAACTTCTATATCATGACCTGCTAAATGCCTTTGGTCAAGATCAACAGCTCACCTACTAACTGGCTTAATACCCTACTGAGATCACACCGAATCCTTACGATGCTGCTCATCTGCAGGTCTGACCTCTCCTGTAGTTTTATCCACTCATCTTTCAACATCCCAGACCCTGCAGCCCACTCAGGTCCCACCAGTTACTACTTAGTGTTGGTGTCCCTCAGTTTCCCTGCAACATGGGCCCCAATAAGACCCTGTTGACGCAGTCCTGCCCACTCACGACAGTGGCTGGCATAAAGGATCGATATACAATGAAAATGTTCAATAATTGATGGCACTCCCCCCACCCCCCTCCCACTTTCCCAGTGGGTTCTACAATGGGCATCCAATTAGGAGCTCAAAAGTAGCAAGACGGAAAAACTCATTCTGTCTTTCATCAATGTAAGCATTCATGGATGAAGTGTTCGTATTTCTGGTCGATGACGTAGAATCCATTCATAAACTGAAACTCGTTATCTAGCAATATGTTGTGCATAATTAATGCGTCTCGATCGTCTTTGTTGGCTATATCATAGCACTCAATGATTGCATTACGACATTGTATTGGTTAGCGAGTGCTAGGAATTTGGTCCAGACTAACGTAAGAACAGACATTAGGCACCAGCAATACTGTCAACCCGCTGACCAAAGTATACATATCGTTAGCCAAGGAATTTATCAATAGAAAAGAAAAACGTTCGATAATTGTCGATATCTTTTCAGGAAAATGAATATATATGAATAACGTTGATATTAAGAAAAGAACATTGTTAAATTATTGAAATTAAAGACTCACCTATACCGGCACCAACGACAATCCTTCCGGACAGAAGCGCGAACTTATCCTTGGCTACACCCATGCAAATAGATCCCAACGTAAAGATGAGACTAGCAACCATTATCACCGCTCGTCGTCCCAGTCTGTCATTTAGGAAACCTCCGACAAGAGCGAACACCGCCGCTGCACCTATCGTCACGCTCACTATCAATTCTTGCCAAACCGACGACAGATTAAAAGCATTTCTAAGTAAAATCATCGCCCCAGAAATAACTCCTGTATCGTATCCGAAAAGGAATCCTCCAAGAGCCGCGAAAAATGTCAAAATGTAAAGAAAAGCTGGGCTGGAATGTTTTGACTGAAGACTGTCGAGTTTCAGATTCAACTTTTCATCGTCCGAATCGTCGTATAGTTTGTTTGGTCTGGCCTTTTCGGCGCTGTTGAACTTGGCCATGTTCTGGAACTTAAGAGAAGTGGCCTTCTCGTCCACCCACCAGACAGTCCTCCCCGAGCTGCAAGCAGACGATAACTGAGCGAGAAGTGGTACGGTACCTACGCAAACTGGTTCCAAGGGAAGCAATTCGATGCGTGTCCACCGAAGCCATGTGCTTGACAGATCTAGGCGGCATTGATTTTTGCTGCATCCGGAACAATTGTATTGAACGTACTGCACTTGCTTTAATTTAGTCTCTTGTTTCAAATCTGTGTATCGTGCATGAGTAGGTCTATACTCTACTGGTTGACCTATTGCCCTCGGACAGATGTAGTGTCTTTCTAGTCAGCAGGGACCCATGGGAGGGGGAAGTAAGGGGTTGGGGGAAGGCGTGTTACCAAGTTGCCTAACGGTTTTGAGGTTCCGTGGTGTAGCGATCTTGCTATCTTATAGAAACATGGGAGGCAATGTTGCCACTATGTAGCCTTTAGAAACGTAGAGATCCCTCCAGTCGTTCTCTTGAAATACAGCCAAAGATAACATATATACATATTCTATAGTCCCTACATGTGAATATCAAGGCTGAACTATTCAATAATTGAAATTGCCACCAGTTCTAAGTCAAAGTCACTAGACCTTCCAAATAAAGGATTGACTGAATTATACTCAAATATACCATTCCCATTCAGAGTGGCAAGCATAATATATTAACAATATTTATGGAACGAATTATTTATAAATGTTCACTTTATTTACATTCTTGTTCCAACGTAGTGGGCTGATGTGTATTCACATCGTGTCCATTCACAAAGAAGACCCAGAATTTCTAAGACGCAAAAGGCTTGAGGAAATGAAGACATGAAGACATATATCCGTCCGATTTATTATTTCTCAATATGTCAGACGCTAACATAATCTCCAACCTTCTAACCCAGCTCCACGTCTGAATGCCTATTTATTCCACTCCAACAAGAGTCCCGAATACTCTAGTGACAGAGATTCCGATCAGCAAAACCTTTATATATAGCATGGACCACAGACGAATTGTCGAGACGGCTTAATATGATTATATGATAAATGACAGCTTCACCTACTCGCGGTGAATTATGATAGAAGGACAGTACTCGTTGATTCGAATTGGCGCCACAAAAATCCGGCGTTAGTTAAGAAACTGGATATATATTGATCATCAGTATGAGATTCCAAAATTGATAGTTATATTCCGAATTGACGGATCATATGAAACAACACACAGTTGTGCAGGTTTATATGTTTATGTATGTTTTCTTTTCTTCGTTGGGCTAATCTCTAACCATTGTAATCAGTATAATGCATGCGTTAGCTTACATATTCGTGGAGCGTCATTATATGTTACAGTTTATCATTTAGTTCATCTCTTCGTTGGTCTACCTGCTAACCTTTGTTATCATTATAATGTATACACGTTCTTGCTTGATATTTTTGAAGCCTTTGGTCTTTAACTTAATACAAGACAAATGGCTGGGTTTCGAATATTGTGGTTTGGAAAACTTTGTAACACATCCTCTAAGGTACAGCTTCAGTAGTTCCTTATACAGAACACCTAGTCATTGTTTTAAGGACGAACTGTACGACAAGGAGAACGCTCTTGCATGTTTGTTTATAAGCAGCATTCTTTTGATCAAATTAATTAAATACCAGACAAATGTTACGTACAGGCCAATCTATAGGCACAGAACCGACGGACTGTTATCTTGTGAATGAGGATGTCGCACGACATCCGCGGTGCGGCTACACAGTGTAGATGCCCGGCTTTCCCCCCAGACTGTTAACCCATAGAAACAGACATGCATACTCATTAATAAATTACTATGTTTCCTTGGAAAACAAACTTACTGTTCCTTCAGGGAGCCTCGGGAAGATAGCATCAACGGTCGAGCATGAACAATTAAACTCAGGATTTGTATTCTGAGGAATATCAATAAGCTAGAGTACAGTCATGAATTTACATTGTTTTAAGTCTAATAGAATACTAGATTCTTGAGGATAGGAGCGACAACTGCGTCCAAAGTGTATGCTTGGAGACAATAGAATTAGCATTGACGTCAAGTCCGGATGTAAGACTACCTGCGGTCTTCGTCGTGTTGTGTTATGTTACATGGAATTTACACGCAAGTAATGATATCGAGGTATGGATTTTCTTGGTGTCTAATAGCAACAAACATTAATCACCAATTATTACCGGTATTCTTTCATGTTTAAATGGGATCGAGGAATACGAAGCTAAATAGCGTGTAAGAAGTGATGTGCTTAGAATACATTCGCATAGATCAATGAAAGCAAATAGTGCGTTTAGTCTCAGGTGGTGATACACAGTGAGTGTTACCGCTATATGTTACCGCTATATGTTACCAGGTATCGGTGTAATGCTATACGTTATGACTCAGGTATCAATTTATTGTTACTATGTGGCCAGTCTCATGTGATCAATACTGTAAATCAGGAAATTAATGCGTCACTAATTTAATGCGACTTCAAGCTTTTAGACATAAATGCGACAACAATTAAATGCGATCGACCATGTTTTTCCCCGGACCTACCTTTCATTATTTTACATAATGCGTAGGAATTAAATGCGGCCATATGCCAATCGCATTTTTCGCATTAATATCATGCTCGCATTAATTTCCTGATTTACAGTATGAAATGTGTATTTAGACATAAATGGTTATCTTAATTACATAAGTTTGTTTTTGCGATATTTATTGAAATCTCTGGAACAAAGAATACCATTCTGGATGGAAACGTCCAACTTGAGCTGACAAATGAATGTGGCCTTGTACGAGATAGTAATGTTCGATTGCACCAGACATGCCATCGGATCTTAATAGATATGGACTCATAGTACACTTAACCAATTTCCTTATCATAATTCACTGAAGAGTTCCAATATACATTATCATCCTATCTTCTGGATGGTGAAATATATTTATTCCACGGGCAAAATACAGGTTTGCTCGAAACATAGAATTAGAAATCCGAGAATGCAAATGTTCCGTGGTAGAATTCACATAATTAAATTATTGTTGGAACTCGTATCATGTTATGTATCCACAATCGTTACCACGATCTAAGTTACACACCCAATATACTTTAAAATAGAACATCTTTCTTTTCTTTTATCTGAAAGAAAATACGATACAGTGCCATGTTTTGTTGAATGTGATTTGGACAGTATTTTTCAATAATGTCGATAAGCATTGATATATTAATTATATTTAAAGTGTTTTAAACCATAAATTATAATATACTATAGGAACTCTATATCCAGTCATAAAATGGTCAAATTATTTTACCACCGTCATAATCGTAATTACGCTTTCGAGCGTGGATTTCTACGATATGTTAGGAAATATACACTAATTCCATGAATATACGAATGTTGGATACCACTTCTGTGCGAGCATGTAAGTGTAACGCACCCTTCTATGAATGGTGAAGATAAAGGCACAACTTCTACCATCCTCTAAAACACACATACCCACTGCCTGCTTACATCCGCTACTGAATAAGAGCAGTTGCTGAGTGGGCGCTGACTACACTCCACTATCTAAAATATTACATAATATTCTATGAAACCGATCACTTAATGAAAAAAAAAGATAGAGAAAAAAATAATAGAAACTGGTTGTGAGCTTGCTTCCGTCTGCAGCTACGTTCGCCAGTCACGTGACCACATAGTTAACATTTATCAAACTCCGTACAGTGACAGTATCTATGTACTCCATGTCGGTGCTAGGTTTTATAAGCGCCCCCTTCATCACCGCCGAGCCAACATCTGCCATTCATTTCCATCGACTCGCGTCAATGTCGGACTGGGGGCAAATATCATGGTCAGATATGTGACCCTGTAATTTGCTTGAAATTTGCGGGCTATTTATAGCAAGACAACTGACCTTTTCTATAGGATATTTGTCTGAATCCAGCTTTCTGGCATGAACATAAATATTGTAACATGTAAGCAGAACTAAAACAAACACGCAATCAGAAACCAAAAATAGAGATGGAAGATTTGACAACATTACCAACGGTTCACTAGCTATACACAGTTACTCCATTAGCTTAAACGTTTTCAAATATGGCGGATGCAAGATGTGATGGATATTCGTACATTTGACTCTATATTTAACTTTTCCAATATTAGAATGCAGCAAGTGGAAGACATGGGGTTGTATGGAGTGACCTTGGCGCACACCACTCTGATAACGTACCGTCCAGGAATTAATCTGGTCATCCCTTCAAGAAGCTCTCGTATCCACTGAGAGCCATAGGGCGCCTAGGTGGGTGAAATTCTAATTTTAGACATATCCGTTTTATAGATTCTGGTGATAACCTACACGGTGACATGTGCGTGGCTGTTGTTTTGTTTACGTACCTTACGTTGTTTCCCTATCTATTACGCGTATACCGCTGAACATGATTCATCTCTGAATCGAAAAGACATTTAAGCAGACTATCCGTATTAGAGGCGTATTAATATTTTCTCTGGAGTTTAGTCAACGCAATATTGTTTGCTTATCACCGGAACATGGGAAATCCTGGAAAATTCTAAAAAATAAACCTGAGCTACTTTGGCGCCCTATTAATAACGCTCTCGTATATATCGTTCTCGCTGGCCACCACGAGACCGATACGGTCTCGATACGAGAACGTGTAGGCCTGTTGATGAAAGCGTGTTCTGGCCTCGAGATTACGTAACTGACATCATACTCAAAATGTTTCGTATTTTCGGGGCCTGGTCTTGGGTTTGACGCAACTACTCAGCCTCGAGGTTTAACTGGAGCTTGCCCAACATTCAAGAGTCACTAATGCACGTTCTAAAATGTCATAGGCCTGTCCTATTCACGCCCTCTACATGTCCTGTACTATTCTTTGCATGCCCATGTCTTACGCATAGTGGCGGCCATTTTGATTAAGCTTTCAAAACAACTGTCCAAGGATGCCAAAGTGGCATCACACGGATTCTCATTCTAGACATGTTGAAACACCAATAAAACATTGACGCTAAAAGCAGTTTTGCCAAAATATTGAAGTTTGGCTGCCACAGACTATTATTCCCACTCTTTTCTTTACATTTCCAGTACTAGTCCTATCCCGTACTTGCCTATATGTCCTATACGTGTCCTATGTACGTCCTAAACATGTCCTGTGCATACTGGATGGGATTCATCTTATATGTACTGGACCACGATTGGAAGCAGTATATCATCCTAGTTTGAGGACGAACTGTGGATCAATGGTTCTTTCAGATATCAGTCATCGTATCTCGTCTCAGAACGTTCAGGATCTGAAATTACGAAACCTTTCGAGTACGATTCCATGGCTCAAGCTCAAATTTTATACGGAGATTTGTGAACAAAGCTTTTTGTTGAGCATGAAATCGAACTCCAAAACGTTTGGTAATCTCGAGGCCAGGATCTGTTCCACCCCATGTCAGCCACAGACCCAGCAGTAACCTCCATCATATCAGTCAAAGTTTAAAACACGTAGTCAGTCTGTGGAGCGTTCCCCGACTGGCTTACACCGTCTTTATCTCCTGCCAGTCCGAGCACACATCTACGAATTTAACTTATTTTGGTGTCTAATACATCAACATAATTGAATTCAGTGAAATGATCCAATCCTAATACGAAAACAAATCAGTGAACATAGTCTCTATCTCTTTAATTATCAATGATATATTGACAATTCATTCCAAGTCATGTCTGGGCACTGCATCAATGACCTCCAAGACGAACCCTATATATATAGGTGGTAAGACACCAGCAATCAACGATGGTTTGAAATCATGATAAACAAACGGTTTTAGTTAAATATCGTCCATGACATGGGTCGTACCTGTAGTCCCGGCGTATATCGAGGATGACGTTATTTCCTGCTAGCTATAAAAACAGATATAAAAGCATGGGTAGTAGCGCAATGGTAGAACGTTGGACGTAGGAGCCAAAGGTTCCGCGATCAAATCCCGTTAGGGAGCCCCGCATCAATGTTCGCGAAAGTTACATTTCTGACGCGATATTGATAGGATGGGCTGTCTGTAGAGTGACAATGCAGTCATCATCCTTGGTCTTTCAGTACCAGCCGGTGCTCGCAGGTTTACTGCAACATTCAGCGCTATACGAATGTTGTGGGTTCCCCCTGTCCCAAACTGACAAGCCGTGATATAAGTGAAAGAATACTGAAAACGGTTCTAAAACCCCAATTAAAGAACACTCTGATTTACTTCCAGATTACAGTACGACCATAACGCGAAACGCAGACATGTCCTGACTATTAACCATAAAGGACACATCCTCTTAAGTATATGCCCAGTGCCTGCTAACTAAAGCCACCGTAGCGTATAAAACATCAATCACCGAGTGTGTGGCTGAAGGATAAAGGGCGACGTTGAGTCGCAGCTCTGAAACAAAACGTGTAGATTTGGTTTCTTTGGATTCCAGCTCATTACCTCTGACTTCAAGAGGTCGCCGGACCTCTGCCCTTCAGAAGACATTTTAACACATACGTTGGAGCTATTCTTTTCAGTGTTGACAAATGTGTGTTGTCGATATTGACTCCGCTAGTGCAATAACCCCGGTAATGAAGGCGCGCAGCGATGTCTTAACTCTCGCCATGCTGGAGGCAACTGGAGATGGCACAAATAGCTGTGCCTGTGCATAATCTAGCAGGGATAGGGTTAATGGTGGCAGTCCGTATAGGTCATGTGGTTTCTCAGACTCAAACCACTAAAGGTTAAAGAGGACTGGAATTTAACGATAGACCCTCAGTCAATACTATGACATAAATAGCCTTCCTGTATAGCACACTAATACCATAGTCGTTGTCAAAGATGCTTAATGGCATTTTTATTTCGATTTTTTATATAAAAAATAAAATTTGAACGATTGCCAAAGTAAAATATCATAAAAATAGAAAAATGTTGGCACGAAACGTCTTTGACAAAGCCTAAACAGGAAACATTCTGAATTAATGTTTATTTATAACGAAACGGGAAGTTTAAATAACAGAAAATGTAGAAAAAGAATTACTGAAAAACAATCGGACATACAAATATTTATTTAAGATAAATGACAGAAAATACATAATTCATAATTACAAAACAATCGAACACGTGGAGTAGTTAATACAAAAAATAATTTTTAGCGGTACGTGAAAGTGCAAACATATTTTTGTCTTGAGGCAAAATAAAATACGATCGGTATTGGATTACAAATGCTAAAAGTTCTGTGAAATACAGAATTCAGGCTGCTTGTTTTTTTCTTCCTCTAGTTTCTGTTTGAATTTTGCCAATGGCAACAACTGTAGTTCTATATCTAGATTGGATCAATGTTTTTTGGGGGGACATATTTGACAGTTCTGTCAATGTAGCTAGCCTAAATTAGATTCATCCAAACATCTTTAATTCAGCAATGAATGTAGTATTTTCCAGACACTGGGAATAAACTTTAAAATATCCTGGAAGTTTTACAGACGTTATTTAACTGCTTCAATTTTGTAAAATTATTTCATGCTTTGTTAGAACTTTATTGATTATGGTAGAATATTACTATATATAGGAACTCTAACCATGCTTAGGACAGGTAAATATCAATCTCACGATACAATTAATGTCCGGTATAAGAATGGACATTTATGCACAAGTATGTCTAATACATTCTCCGTCATCATAGACATATAGGGACGTGAACTCTTGTTGCCATTAATATATGTCTGTAGGAAAATATTCGTTAACATTTTGAAGTGAAAATAATGAATTTTTCAGCGATAATCATCTTTACAGATTGCCTGATATCAGAGAATAATGTTTTGTGTTCTTTAGGCAGAATCACAGATTATTCTCTACCAAATAGCCATATTCAATGTGTGTATCCATCACAAACATGTAAGTCTAAATTTCTGGAGAATAAGGCGAAGCATTTCAACATCTCCATTACAATAAATACCAATCAGTGGACTTGCGGGTCATATCGTAATATTTAATATAACGCGATTTACTCCCTCCACGTTTATCACGAATTGACACAAGCTTCATAAACGTTAAGTTTTGATTGTTATGCAGAATACTTGTCTGTGATTGGCTACATTAATCTTCTTGAACTGGGTATGCTACGTTGCCGTCACCAATATTAGCATAGTAATAATAATAAATAATAACATTTATCACATAACATAGCAGTTTGGGAGTGCAATACACCCATGCAAACAAATATATATGTTCACTAGTGCAATATAGCAATATATTTTTATAATTGTATTCATACGGGATATAAAAGTCTGTTTGGACCTCTTCTAGAGGTTCTTCTTGGGACTTAATTTGTCGAATATAAAATCATAATATTTCTTCAATTAAATAAAAACATTTATTAATATTTACACATTTACTGGGAACTATATTTTGTCCGCGTGCTTTAACCCAATTCCCAAGACATTTGTCTATTACAGGTTTTTGAATGAAAATCGATATTACAATAGTTTCTACATTTATGTATTAAATAGCATCTCACACTCGTGTTCATATATTACTGACTTTATTAAACTCGTTGTCAAAAATGATATTATGCTCGGCAGAGCCTCGCATAATATCAGTTTTGCCAACTCGTTTAATAAATTCAGTATTATATGACCACTCATATGAGATCC
>JAUTBT010005047.1:0-26868 GCA_032361225.1 Lepetodrilus schrolli
CCATCTAATAGAGGACTATGTTTTCTGACGTCACTTCCACAAGTTGGTCAACCAGGAAATGAATAATTGTAGTCTGAAGCCAGATAAAGGTATATCAGTCACTCTGTAGAGTGGTGATATATTATATCGCTACTCTACAGAGTGACGATATAAGGATCTCTCGTCACTGATATATTCCTCTATCCTACTGCAAAGTATATAATAAAATATTATTTTACAGTTTATTTTAGCAATTGTTAGTTGGGCAACCAAGATAGCAAGGTGGATTAAGAGTGGAATAGGTACTATGAAATGAGTTTGAATTCTACGTGCTCAATATAAACAGTTTCCTACTCTAGTGTTATATGTGAAGTTAAGCAGAACATTTCCTGTCGATGGATTCCTGGTACATACTATCATACAGAATTTCTACAATTTAAAAATATATCAACATCTTCACCAATCATTGTATAAGGGCGAAACATTGCTGCAGCAATGTTAGAGGCAAGATCATCTTTGGATGCTTTGTTAAATATTTTAAGAATATTTTGTTACTTTTCTACATATTGTTCACAACTAATATGAAATAATTTATCTACAAAAGTATATGCCGCATTCATCAAAAGAGTAATCCCCCAAAGTCTGTTCTAAATTTTTTAAAGTGCTTTGTTCTAAATATAGACTATCTGTGCAATGCAATGTGGGATAGGTAGAACCATATGTTGTGAAATAAAGGATTATAGGGAAACTGACAGAAAATCTCTACACATACAAAAGTGGCGTGACGATTATGATTATAGGGTAAGTGTAATTAATATAGGAGGTTTAAGAAAAAAATCATACTTGTCAATGATATATTATATCCAGAATATGCAACAACCTGATGGTGACCTTGACCTCTTGTAAAGATGATCTTGCCACTTTAAGCAACAAATCAATCAATCAATTAATCAATCTCTCTCCATTGTCAAACTACTTATGGTTCCATTCTTTAATATAATATCTAATTTGTATAGACATGTATATAAGTTCAGAGTTCAGATGATATTTCCCATCCCACCCCTGGAAAATAGCATTGGTGCAGTGCTGGTCTGTATATATTATGAGTTGTATGGAAAGTAGTTTCAATCATATGATAAGAAGGGCTTTACAGTGTGCTTCCTTTATCAGATTCTTAAGATTAATAGATTCTATTAATATCATATGAAATATCGGGGTATAAAAGTTAGTCTGTGGTAAATGTACATCATTGCCAAATTTACTGACGACAAACCAGTGCCACTCTTTCGGCAAGAAATTTGTTCATACGATATTTTACATATTTTTTTCAATGGATTTTAAGTCACGTGTTCCTATATTCAGTGGCCATGTGATTTAGATGGATTCCATTCTGAATTTAACATTCACTGGTGGAATTATTTGGAATGCTTTTGGATATAAGGGGACCAGATACTAATATGTGTTGATGATACCGACGATATCTGGAAAGATTGAAGCTTGCAACATGAAGGTTTTCAAGAGTTTACTCTGTGTTTTGTTTGGTCTGGTGTCTTGTGTTAGTGGGCAGGATTGTCCAATGGAATGCAACTGTAATCCCAAGACTAAAATAGCAACCTGTGATGACAGTGATATCTCTACGATTCCTGGAGGTTTTTCCACAGGAATTTCTGTTCTCGTCATATCTGGGAAACCATCTGCCGAGTTTAAAAACTTTGTCCACTTATCCCGGTCTGATGTGAAAAATGTGATGGATTTTGAAAAGATTGTAATTACGCACACAGCATTGAAATCAATTGATGCTGATTCATTCCAAGGCATGGACAATCTTACACAACTTGTTCTAAAAGACAATCAGATATCTGAATTACGTCATGGGACTTTTGACAACATGCCCAAGTTGTATCTGCTGGATTTGACTGGGAACCAGTACTGTAACATCGAGTCAGGCACTCTCGCCAATATTCCATCTCTACACTTCTTATACCTCGGAGAAATGAAGTTAGGACATTTACCTCCTAATTCCTTCTCTCACCTCTCATCATTACAATCGCTGGAACTCCACGGCAATAACCTGAGAAGGGTCCCCAAGGATCTGCTCATTCCAGTAACAGCATTGAAATCCTTGGATCTCAGCAGCAATAAGTTAAAGAGCCTGCCACCCAACTGGGAATCAAGTCTTACAAAACTGGACAATCTAGATGTCTCCAACAACGCCTGGCAATGCAACTGTGGCATGAAATGGATGCAAACCCTCCCCATAGTTCTAACAGGCAAAAGGGAATCGCATATCGAATGCTATGGTCCAGATAGTCTCAAGTTCCAGAGTCTTCTCAACATTGCTGCTTCCAATTTGCCGTGCGTTCCTCCAAGTGTTAGCTGTGTGAGTCCCGTGACAATAAAGTCTGGAGATCCTGGAGTCATCAACTGCACCATCGTAGGGGATCCAGAACCCGACCTCTCGTGGACCTCGCCTCAACAAGTGTCTCTGGATGAAGACCATGGACAAGCAGGATACAGCCTCAACTCCAGCCGTCTGTCTATAGAAGCTGCAGCCGTGTCTGACCAAGGAACATGGACAGTGCTGGCTACCAATGCTGCAGGCAACCACAGTGCTAGAGTGATGGTGGAGGTGGTGGAGCCACAAACCACAACAACCACCACCACCACAACCACCACAACCGCCACTCCCACTAAAAGTACAACAACAGTGGGCAAGGCTGAACCAGATTCCAACATGACATACATTATCATAGGTAGGCAAACAACAAAAATGAAACAATTGTCTTTAGTATCAAGGAGAAATTTAGTAAGGTTGTTGTCCTTTCATAATGAGTTATATTGGTTTGCTGCAGGTACGATAAGTGTGTCAATATACTATATATTTTTCTTATCAGAGCTCAAAGTATTAAAATGCAACCATGGTTTTTGATAAAAGATTCCTCCACTAACATTAATCACCAAGCAACTCACTAAGATACAATCTTAATATCTATTCCCTTAATTCTAACATATATATTATAGCGGGGTGAGACACCTATACTTCCTAGTATTAACATGAAAATGAAAATGTTCAAATAATTAGAAATTACTATTCTAGCAAACTGGCAATGTTAATATTTTTAGGGTAAACAAAATAGATCATTTGAGGTGTTTGATCTGAAAATAGGAGATACGGTACTTGAAGTGTTATGGTAGCGTCAATGTGTGGACTTTCATTGAGAAACTCTGTTAACAATGTTCCACACGTAGGTTCTGCTGTTGCTGGTGTGCTGTTACTGACGATGTTGATCGTCCTCGTCTGTATACGCAACAAGAAGAAGGACGAAGTCAAACCTTTCCGCAACGACGACGACAGCGATGACGAGCATGACATCGTATCGCGGAACCAAAGACGAGGTGGAGGGAGAGGTGGAGGTGGTGACAGACACCCACCTAGGGCTCGGCTACGATGATGTTCGGATTAACCTTCTCCATGCTGGAGGCAACCAACAATGCCATGTAGAACAGTGCTTGCACTTTAATCAACATGGAGAATATTGAGATCTATTTGATGACATAGCTGATCAAATGCAATTTGACTAATAAAATCTGGTTATGTTAATAATTATGATAATTTATTTATGATAAATTATCTTTCATTGAACAATTATCTCTCATTGAATATGTTGAAGATAGTAAAGTGTTGGATTGATTTGTTTGGGTTTACTTACATAGTTACAAGAAACCATGAGTTTATTATCTCACATAGTGCCATTTGTAAATAGTTTTTCAGCGTGAAAATTATGGCAATATGTTAAATTCCCATAATATTGAAATTTTGTGTGTACAGTTATAAATTTAAATATATTCATGCATATATATAGTTATTGATGAAACCTAGATGTAATTTGTCACGTCTGGTAATGAAAGGAAATCCAAGGAAAGCCAACATCAATGTTAAGTCTTTGGCATAATTTCCTGGTGTAGTGGTACACACTGATCTTAGTGTTTATCATATAGGCCATAGTTATTTGATTCCCTGGTTTACGATTCTGCCGACCCAATTTTTTCCACTTTGGAAAATAAAAATAATTATTTTTCTTATATTCCGCCAACAGTGTACTAGATTTTAGAAAATTATTATATTAAATGGTGAAGGAACAAGTCGTATAAACCATCATGTGAGCAAAGATCGACAGGCAATGGTTGACACAAAGTTGAAGCTAATTTGATTGGTTCTTAGTACATACGTATAACAAAAGTCTAATTTATTACAATTTCTGCTATTGACAAGCAGTTCTTTTAAAGTTATTGTACATTCACATATGAACAACTAATGTGTACTGGTGTTTCCAAGAGATCAATGACAACAGCTCACATCAAACACCGAGAAAGAGAATCACTGCTGTCAATATTATTCTCTGTCACGGATCAACATCCACTTGTTGATAGATTAACCAGAGAGACATTGTAATGTATCGCAAGCTCAATTGTTGTTCTTACGCGGTAATTTGACCAGCTGGTAGAAAAAAATACTACCAATGTGAATGCATTTCTTAATTTCTGTGAGGGGGATCTGTGTAAACAGAAATCTGTGATGTCACAACTTCCAGGGTGGCTGCCCTTTTGGGGGTGTCTTTGGATAGGAAATATTGTTCTTTCAGAATATGCAATACCCCCGATAGTGACCATTATTCCATATGCAAGTATGATCTTGCCTCTTTAACAACTAATGTTTTTAATGAAATTGTATTGACTTGCTTAAAATTAGATCATTTGATAATATATGAATAAAATAATTTAAACAATTTCTTCTATTCTTATGACTTTATGAAATAACATCATGCTATTCTCACAAAGGCATAATCTACAAATTGTACAAATGTTTTTTAAGCAATATGGAATTCTTAGATCAAGATTGTTATTACTTAACTTCCGTGAAGTAACGTCTATTATTTTCCAATATGGAATGCTTTTCAAGCTAGATTAATAAAACTGACAATCACATTTGAGTTATGATAAATGAAGTAAATATTTGACACCTGATAAAGGCTTGGTATTTATTCATATCTACCCATGCATTCAGCGCCAGCTTTTGATAAATGATTGTAGCTATCTGCACATTATCAACATGCTGGGGGGAATCTGGATAGACATGTTCAATGCTGGACTTTTGTTCTCTGCTTGAAAGTAACGCAGTGTCAAAGTAGGAAGGGCATGAACACTAATTAGTGCTCTGTGGGAGGTACTGGCCTAATGCACTGCCGGAACCTTCTGTATAAGAAGGGATTACATCGGATTATCTTTCTATTAACCAGTTAACAGACTTTATTTATAGTTGTGAATAAGCATAATGTTGGACATTTATAAATGATTCTTATAAAAGAAGTGATCAAAAGAAATATATCTGTAATCATTAGTACCTCTACATTGGTGTCTTACAGAAAAGATATATTTGTTATTTTTCATTAGCATGAATTGCTCTGTTCTTTTCTTAGATTTGTGAGAAGGTTCGATTCAAAGTTAAAGAAATTCAAGTTTAAATCAAAATGCTTACTACTTATGTTGTATTATTTTACTTCCATTCCTATTATCCTAATACGGAAAAGGAATGGAGAAAATGACATTTAATACTTATTGAAAGAGGTGAATGCACTAAGAATTATTACTGTGATAAAACCGAAAAAATATATAAGCAAAACTTTCATTCTAGAGTGTTTGAGATTTTCCCCAAACAGTAGCTTTATTTTACATGTTGATATTCCCTCACGTGTTGGTTTCAGGAAGTGCTACAAGCCAATGGGTCTGATCTCATGACAGTGGCTATCAGGCCGCATGGCATCTTTGGACCCAGAGACGTGCAACTTGTACCTACCACAGTTGAAATGGCCAAGAAAGGAAAAACCAAGTACATTATAGGGTTAGGACATTTTAATAAATTTATTTTTACTTTTATTTTTACGTTCAGAATAAAAAAATATTAGTATGAGTAAAGATGACTTTTCCTGATTATAGAAATGATAGAGCTGTTTTCGATTTCTAGGGAGCACAAGACTATAAAACTAGCCTTAGACAATCATTTCTTTCGTCACTTTGCTCTATACAATTTTGAAATAAAATATTTTTTAAATATGAAACTCAATACTATGATGTATACTCTAATTGATATGAGAATTAATTTTGATAATATTAATGCCCTAAATATTTCAAATATTTACATTATTTATGATTGTAGAGATGGGAAAAATATTGTTGACTTCACTTACGTATTGAATGTTGTCCATGGTCACATCATTGCTGCTGAGAATCTAAAACACGGATCCAAAGTTTGTGGGAAGGTAATTTCACTATGAACAACCGATTCATGTTGCTAATTGTTTCTATATCTCCATATTTGTAAGGCATCTTATTCTTAAACATAAATATGATATGTGGTTTTTTAAAATATATTTTTGGAAAAATTGCTTTCAATGTCTTTTACAAGGACTGTGAACATGAAGTCTGTTAGCTGCTAAACATCCTAGAAACAATAGATAGACAAATCAAAAAAATCTAGATGTTTGCAATCAAATACTAGTAGCAAAATAGAAAATGTTTTTCTGAGATGTTTTGTATCTAGCTAAGAATTCTGGCTTCTCTCTCCAGGCTTACCACATCACAAACGATGAACCTATCTACTTTTGGACATTTCTTGGGAGGATTCTTACAGGGCTTGGCTACGATGCTCCCAAATACAAGCTGCCGTTCCTGCTGGTGTACGCCATCGCCGTCATACTCCAGTTCATATGTATGGTGCTCAAGCCGCTCGTCGACATAACGCCCACATTCACCCCCATGAGAGTGGCGCTGGCTGGGACCCACCACTACTACAGCTGTGAGAGGGCCAAGTCTGACATGGGATACAAGCCTGTTGTAACACTCGATGAGGGTCTCGCCATGACGGTCGACAGCTTTCCACATTTAAGAAAAGACGCTAAAGTAAAAAAGTGATGTTCTATTTCAGAAAGTATGCCATTTTATTGTGTATTTTTGTAATATTCCAGATGGTAATAGTATTTTTTAACGGAATCATTGACATTGTGATATATTCAATTTCAAACAATATTGATTGTTAATTATTGATGTTGATTAGTATTAGTTACAATACAACATTAAATCTGTTATTAATAAACATGTTCCAGTTAAATATTTTAAAGACTTTTTGGCTAAACATATTTTTTCAGGCAATATATATTTAGCCTTTTTAGTTAAGAAAAACATACATTATGTTACTATTCCTATTAGTTACTATTATATTAATATGTATGGGTGATTTCAGAAGTGTCTGTTTATCTAAATGTGTGCATGTGTACTAATGAATACCTATTGTTTGTCCCTCATTAATATTGACAAGTTTTTCAGTTTTCAACTTTGTCGCAAATTGGTGAAAGATTCTCGCAGCGACGTTAAACTCCCTCACAGTTTTCAACTATTTCAAAGTATTTGGGATTAAATTTGCTCACAATTATGTATCTAATGTATCATGTTCAGGTGATCCAAATGATCTTTAATAAACAATAAAATAGTGATTTTTGTTGTCATTTCTTCAATTCCATATCTAGCCCTTGTTAACTACATTGAGACAATTTAATAATTATATTTTCCAATCACATAATCATTTCAAAAATAAAATAAGAAATAATATTGCCTCCAATGTTTTTAACAAGGACCTATAGGTGTACATCAGAGAGTTTTACAGACATACATCACGCATACACTCTCATGCACGATAATATCAAGGATCAATTTTCCAATACAGAACATAAATAAATGTGATGTTCAATGAACATTATGAAATCAGTGCACAAAAATGCTGCCCTATGCTAATTCTATTAGAAACTTTGGCAAGATCAGCACATTTATTGAGAAATCATCAGTTAAAATTGTATACAGTTGTGGCACCTTGCTTAAAGATGGTGCAAACTGATTCATTACCAGGAGTCGCATTGTTCCAGTTCTAGCAGAATTTTCATTGGTTGCCTGTACATCATAAAGTTAACTATGAAGCTGTTAGTATGTCTCAAGAACTTATTAATTGGTTTGTCTCTGAAGAATAAATACCAGGGCTGCATTCAGTCGGCAATAATACAATACAATACTTTTTTTTCTACATTTAGTAGTTAGCTGAACGGCTTAGTAGGAAAATAGCAGGAAATCGGTTTGAGTGTGTGTCCAGTCCATTCGCTTCATGCTTTGGGTTTTCATACTAAACAATACGCAAACCTGTATTGAATTGTATGCATACATATCATTACGGATTGCTGGCTGAACGCAGCTCGGTGAATATACAACTACAAAGAAAAAGACAAAAAAAACTTGAGGGTCCACTGTCTGGTCTACATTACAAAGGTATTTTATTGCCTTGTTAACAAATAATAACTTTATTATTATTTTTCTTTATTCCATCCACCATGGTATTGAGTTGCTGTTAACAAGAGTCTGCCATGAGAACCAAGGAAGATTGTCAAGTTACCATGGCTACAAACATGTCATCATGGTTATCTTGTGATGATAGAATGACTTAGATATGGATACGGCATATAAGCAATAGCGTGCATAAGTGGTTCAAATTCTATTTTTAGACATCTGGTTTAACGATTATGGTGACAACCTACAAGGTGACGTGTGTGGCTGTTGTTTTATTTACGTACCTTACGTTGTATCACGATCTATAATGTGTGGACCATGCTGAACAACATAATTCAGAAATTTAAACACATGATCCGTATTAATGGCATATTAAGATTTGATCTGGAGTTTAGTCAACCCAAGGTCTAGTAGTTGTGTTTGGCTATCACCAGAACTTGGTAGATTCTGGGAAATTCTGGGAAATTCTAAAAATAGACCTTACCTACTTACGGGCCCAATCAATATAGAACGGAAGACAGATACTGCAGAAGGAAAAACATCAAATGAAGTTATACTGAGGACTGTGTAAACATGTCGATCAGATGTTGAAATTGACACGGACCAGTGGAATGTCAAAGTAGTATCAGCGGATTGGCATCCAATAAAAGGATATTTATTAATGTAAATTACTATATTATGCTATATTTCTACTTACAAATGCATATACATTCATAATATAATGGTTACTAAGCACATTAATTGCACATTATTATGAACTTGCTATATGGACCCTATTCACATATTACAACTAATAAAGGTAAGTCGATTAACATCAGTTTGCACTTGTAAATTGAACATGTTGAACAATTAATTTTATTATTTCTTGTGAAGGCACTAAAAATACCATATGGATTCAAGGAATAAACAAACATCACCCAATCAAACATTACCCATGTGTTCAGTAATTTATAAGTAATGCAATTTTTATTCCCTTCTTTTTTGAACTGCGGTACGCATAGATTTATACGAATTATCTCCCTTGAATTACTCCGGAAGTTTTCAAAATATGAGATTTTCACAACATTTGTGATTATCATTTATCAGCCAGTATATTGAGGACGATACGCTTGACAATATTTACAAAATGGGTAATATACCTTATATAGCAACATATTTTCTGTCGAATTTGTATGAAAACAGGCCAGGCTTTACTGCAACGCGTAAAGTAATGGCTCACTCACCTGGTGGTCGAATTTACCTGTTGACAATGACAGTTGTAATTCAATCAACGGTGTCCTTGTCATTATGTCAATCTGAATCTCAGTAGTACAGCCATGTGACCATCACCAAATAGCTAATTAACTTTTGACATTGATATGCAACTTGTACTCTAGCGTGTATAATAACATTTGTGATTTGCTAAATTATTTTAAATGATTCCGTACAATTACTGCTACAAGTATGCATAAATATTTAATATATTTTCAATAATTTGTATGTTTGTACTGGCTTCAGAGATAATTTAAATTCACAGAATTTCTGCAAAATCAGGACGATTGGCTAATTTATTCCCATTAACTGCACAAACAGGATTAACTGATCCTTACTTGTTGATTATTCATCCAGTTTATACATGCAGCTTATTCAATATATATATATATACACACACACACACACACACACACACACACACACACACACACACACACACACACACACACACACACACACACACACATACACACACACACACACACACCCACCTCAACTCTCTGAAAACTATATTAAATAAATAATAATATCATGTTAATGTTTATGTAGAGTTTAGTCATGTTAATTATGTTTATTGTTTAATACTCATGTCAGTGGTCAATGTTGGAATTCAGAGCCAAACGCATCAATGGGCCGGCATCAATGTTTGTGAAAGTTACCTTTCTATTTGATAGGATGCGCTGTCTGTACCATCGTAACCATGGCAATACAATAAGCATCCTTGGTCCATTGGTACTAGCCAATGCACACAGGTTTACTGTAACATTCAGTGCTACAGAAATTTCAGGTTTCCTCCTGCACTAAACTGATAAGCTGTGATATAAGTGAAAGAATCTTGAAAGCGACTCTAAACCCCAATTTAAAAAAAAAAGAAGAAAAAAACCCCAGAAAGTAAACCCCAATTCACAATGAAAATAAACGGACAATGTTGCATATTGCAGGGTGCATGGAGTGTTTGGGTCGGACGCCGTTTGCGTCACTGATGTCTATGATCATCATCCTGGTTGGAGTCTGCGTCTTCTGTGGAACGTCTTACCAAGCTCTCAAACTCATCATCGATGACGTGTTTAATGGACTTTTCAACTTCAAAGTGGCCTGGTACTGTATATTTTCAACTACTTTACACATCATATTTCCTTACAAATTACTATGTCTATACATTTTAAGTTGCAGCTGCCCATTAACTGATTAATGAAATGGTTTGTTTAGTATTACGATTCCTGATTACAGACGTTTATTGTTTCCAGGCTGGATGTGATGCAGGTAGTGTTTGTGGTACTAGGCGTAGCTATGGGAGGCTTTGCCATCGTCCTCCTCATCTTTGGCATTCTAGCCACTGGCGCCACTAGGAAGAACATCTACTCTGGAGCTAAGTGCATCATGGGAGGCAGATTATCGGCAGCTTTTGTGAGTATGAAAGTCCAGGCTCATTGTGGTTTTAAAACCAGTACAAATTGATGTATTTCTACATCCTTTTGTACATGTTCTGGTGGATATTAATCTCAAGAAATTGTCATTATTGTCAAATTTACTTGTATTTATTTATGTTTTGATCATTGATAATTTTCCATTTTTTTGGCGCCATATTGGTACATGGAAATGTATTCTACAACCACAAATTATGACTTTTTGATCTCATATAATCAATAGTACTGTGTGTGTCTACCATGGTTAAATTTTCTTTCGTTACTGCTTTTGTGTGTACACTACCTGAACAAAATGATTTCTCTGTTTAACATATTAGTAATGTTAAATAGTAATACATTATAACTTGTTTTCTCTGTTATTTGTCTTCAGTTCATGATCCTGTCATATGTAATGAACCTGGCATGGATCGTCATCCTGTCCATCTCCATTGTGCCGATCATTGCATACGTCTCAGTGTCATCCATCTGTACCCACGAGGTGTACAGTCGTACCGCCGACACACTCAACTACTGCTTCAACCTCACCCACTTCGGTGAGGTTTTCTGTATACTTTAATCATCACATGTGGGTGAAAGATTCCCGCTGTGACCTAAAACAATAACTCACTTGAACTATAAACGTTAATGATTTTCTTCTTGATTTATCTGACTTCACTTTGCTAGATTTATGTTATTTGTTGATAAATTTCTCAATTTCCATTTCACCCTGCATGTATTTTGAAAAGATTTGATGCCGGGTTTGTAATATGTGCAAAATGTCCGATAGTGCAGAATTTTATAGAATTCTATTAGTTCATATGCTAAAGGTAACAAATCTCACATACGTATTTATGGAATTTTCATTAATTACTTTCAGGTATATACAGGAATAGTACCTTTCTGATAGGATCGCGGCCCACTGGCAAAGAGACCTTATGTCTGCATAATGAACTGAGACGCATGTGTGACAAGGTATTCAGATGTAGACTATATCCAATCTGTCATTAGATCACTATGCATTTTTTTTGTGTGTTTATATAATGTATATTACAGAGATTGTTCATTTCCGTTATCACAATTGTAAAAAATGTATATTTATTTTCTGTGATTTTTCACCTTCACTTAAAAGTTCCTACACATGACTTTGATTATTTAGAATAATCTCTTGGAATATTCTCTGCAATTATGATTCGAAAGTAATCCTAATGTGAAGATTTCAGTCTTGTACAGTGGTGACATGCTATATTACAGGTGGCAGAAGCTGGCCCACTGTTCTGTGTGGCATCCCTCGGTGCTTTGTTAATCATCTTAGGAATGGTAAGTTCTGTATTGTTGTCAGACCCTTATTGACTAAATTAATTTATGCTAATATTATTAAATGGTTTACAATTTACCCCTCAATGAGTAAATTATTAATATTGTTTGTTTTTATTATTATTTTCATGATTATTATAGGGCACCTATGTGGGTCAAATTCTGTTTTTAGACATGCGGTTTAAAGATTCTGGTGATGACCTACATGGTGACGTGTGCGTGGCTGTTGTTTTGTTTACATATGTTATGTTGTATCCTGATCTATCACACGTGGACAGCTGAACAGATGCTGAAGAACATGATTCATACCTGAATCGACCAGAAACGGCGTATTAAGATTTTCTATGGAGTTTCGTCAACCCAAGGCCTAGTACTCGTGTTTAGTTATCACTGGAAAATACTTGGGAAATTATGGGGAAATCGAAAAAATAGACCTGACCTACTTATGCGCCCTATTATTACTATGATATTTCTTATTATTATCTCCATCATCATCATAATTTCGTCTGATCATCATTGTCATTATAATAGCTAGTATCACTATCATTTCACTAAGATCCAGTTCCTGATCTGTCTGGCCTCCAACTACACTCGAATCCGGATCTCCAAGGAGTTGACGGAATACCGCGATGCCGTGGAAATGGAGGAGATGGACATGAGGAGTATTGACCGGCTACAGAAAGGACCGCCGCCATTTTAGAACTACTGCTGTACTGCCTCTAGATGTCACCAGTATTTCTGTACCTGCCGGTGGTGAGCTTGACTCACTCGTCCTAAGGCTGCCCCACCCACCTCATTAAACAACTCAACAGGGTTTGTTTAACTCTCTCCATGCTGAAGGCAACCAGAGATGCCCTAAAGAGCTGTACCTGTGCCCAATCCAGCATGGAGAGGGTTAAGTCTGTCCCGACTCACTGTCTGGAAATGCCATGAAGACTGTGTGCCTAATCCAGCAGGGAGAGGGTTAATAGAACCAGATTACCTGATAATTGTTAACATTTGATTACAGTACAATTTTGTTTTCTTAATTGATAATCACAACATGGTTTTGGATTAAAGTCCAGAGGTTATTCATTAAAACTTTAAACTTTTTTTAAAGATGAAACTTTTACCATAAATTATTTAATCATTATGTAAATTTGGCAAAGGATTTTAACAACTAGTTTCTCTGTACATGTGTATTAATATCTTTATGATATTATTAATTAGTGTGTTAACAATGCTGTGAGTTTCTGATAATGTCGATTTAAAATATATTAATTATATGCCAATTTATGAAGAAACAAATATCTTCAGGTTCAGGAAAGTGTTGTGTCACATTCTTACCACAATATAAGTTTTTATTAGGATATTTGTGTTGTGAATAACATACAGTGCATAAAAATAATTATCATAAATATATATACATGCCTAATGCCATTTATCACTTTTCATATACATTCCATTTTTTAGACATTAAAAAATGGGTCATTTTACAACCCGTATTTTCACCTGTATAAAGTCAAACATGCTTATTTCATTTATCATGCTTTGCATATATCATCAATATCATGCTGTTTGTGTGTAATTTAGTTAGGATGATATCACCAACTATTTTCTATCTGTTCTATCTATTCTTTCTATCATGATAATTTTCAGTGGATATACGAAATCACGTGATTTTTGCATATTCTAAGTAGAATGAAGTAAATTATTCATGTGCACCCACTACCCATCACATTTGCATTGAAAATTATTTTCATTATTTTTATCTTTTTGTTCTTGTACACAATAGTATGCATTTCTCAAATTATCTAACGGCTGTATGTAATCTCGTACCCAAAACGTTTTTGTACCCAGGTAACCTCGAACCCCAAACAATTTCATACCAATCAAAACTAGGTAACTTTGTACCCATTACATTAAACCTAGGTAATGCCGTACGCAAAACATCGAAATTCAGATAAGACCCGGCAACTTCAATTCAATATTGCCACACTTGATGCTTAATGTTTTCTTGGGGGTATGGGTACAAAGTTACCTTGAAGTAATTTCATACCAACATACCTATGATTCGTGATCATCGTGATCTTTTTCTAAGTACTTTATTATAGCAAGTTTCACTCGTGTGCAGTAGTGAGCTAAGGAGATTATCATTCGTGTTCGTTTATTCTTGTTAAGGAAGCTTGGAGCGGTATAGTGACCGAGATGCACTTTAAGCTCTCATAAAATACAATATCATTTCGTAACATATAACAAAATTCATATAAGACTCGGCATCTTTATTTAATTATATACTCGCTGAGTTACAAAACAATATAAAGTACATGACACATTATATATAAAGTTAAAACAAAACGAATTATTATATATGTGCCAGGCTTCCAGGTCGTTCGTCATCACTGAAGTGCCATACACCAAACAGTTTGCTGTCCTCCACTCTGGATTCTCCATCTATGTGCTCTTCATGTATCGGCACATGTCTTCTATTACCTAAAATCATGGGTACAAAAGCGTTTTGGTTACAAAATTACCGACTCATTATACATACCTGTATCTTGTTGTTTATAATGATGGTTATTTCAATATGTATTTTATATTGATGACAGATTAGAATTCCTCATGTGAAAGTTGACAGTGCCTTGAAGGTTTCTTAGTAAGCTGGCATTATTATTTCCCCCCCAATGAATAATTTTGGGGATATCCTCAAGTAGAAACCATAACAACTGCTTTATGTAAAGCCACATTGTTTGCATACAAACCTACAGATTATTGTTTGTAGTATTCAATGTGTTCATACCATATTCTTACATCACAGACAACATGTTATTGTTTTTTCTTCATCAAAGTGTACAAGTTTATATTGTCTACATCGTTACGAACATTATCTTCTATTCCCATGTCACTGGCAACTTATTTTCGATTGATGTACATCAAACTCAATGTAGTCATATATTCCTACATCACAGGCAACATGCTATCACCTAGACGTGATGAAATGGAGTATGATACACCTAACACCAGTAATGTTTAGCATTGTTTATTGTATCATCTGAATTCACATTACCGTGAGGAGCAGAAAAGACTTGGTGCTTCATTGATGGTCAAATTATGATTTATTTATTTAAAATTTTTAATTTTACAGTTTATCACTCCACACATTTGTCTTTTAATAATAGTGTTTGCATTACTGACAGTATAATCAATTGTTCTATTATATTAATTTGGTGATGGAATGATATTGCTACATGTTAACGACATGACTCGGTTGGTCATGGAATATTGGGCTGCCTTCAATGGACAATACATATGCATATGTATTCTATGTAGTACTCCGCGAGCCGTTTCAATACGGATTTGCACTGCATAGCATTTTGTATGAAAACCTATATCATGAAGCGAATGGACTGGACGCATGCGCAAACCGATTTCCTGCTATTTTCCTACTATTTTCCTACTAACCCCTTCAGCAAACCACTAGATGTAGAGAAAAGTATTGTATTGCAGTGTATTGTATGTATTGTCCACTGAACGCAGCCCAGGTTTCAGTTGTAATAATCAAGGGGAGGAACTCCATACTTGTAAATTAATCACCATGCTTTTTACATTGATCATCTTCTCCAACAATATGGTGTGCTTAAACTAGTGATTTGATATTTTACCCTAATATCGTGCCTTGATACAGTAATGGTCTCGGAATTCGTTGATGAGAACAATATATTTCCAAAGAATTCAGGTAACAATTAGAGTGGAGCAGTAGTTAATTCAATGACATGTATGTTTTGATAGATTTCCAGATATATCTTGTGTGTAGGATGCCACATATTTTATTGAGGTTTGTCAGTAATATTAGTAGTTTAATCTTTCTAATTTTTATTACTAATAATCTAATTTTTAATTACCATATACTATAGTTGTTGGATAGTGCCATACACATTTTTCTGTATTATCTTTGCTGTGATTACTATTAGAATTATGTTCTTATATAACAGTAGTTATTATATGATTAACATGTTTAGAAAATATCAATTCACAAAACTGATCATGTTTACAGTAATTCAGAGACATTCCTTGAATATTAATTATTTTAGCAGTATCATGGTGCCTTGTGTATTTGACGTATATTTTCATACTTGACAATATTTCTGGAACTATTCAATAACATTGATACATCATGTGACTTGTGATAGTTTCATTTGACGTCGCTATTTACATTTGAATTATTTCAAGTTAATAGCGATTTAAAAAAATGATTCCATCCAATCAATGTCCATATTTAATATGTATAGTTTAAATATGTATTTGTTATAAACCACACACCATGTTTGACATTTAATCTATTGACCCTTTCATCTGTTTGCTCAATGTATATGCAACTGTAGTCTCATGTTTGTAATAGTGTAAATTTGGTGCATTAAGTGATTTAATGAAGGTCTAAAATATTCACATTTCACATTACCGATAAGAAGTAGACTGCATAGTTCTGATGTTAAACATCGTCTCACATGTACTGAGTTATACATGGCTAGCTGCTCAAACTGCTTTGTTGTTCATTACATAATCCTCCAGTGTTATTATCTGGCTTGTTTACCTGTACGTCTTCATGTGTTCTAGCATAACACGATTTGAGAATATGGCCCAGAGATTACAGAACTTTTTTAGTAAGATTTTATGCTCATGCTCAAATTTTATGTGGAGATTTGTGAACAAAACTTTCAGTTAAGCATGAAATCGTACTAAAAATGGTTTTGTATTCGTCAAGCTTTGAGTTGACAAACAACTAATTGAAATTCCGAGTCAATGGTTGACAATATTTCATAAAGAACACCCGTGTAGATGTCTTGGCTTACATCAGCTTTTATGTGTGTGCTTCATTTACCCGGTACACTTCAACACTGCTCATAGAATTTCACAGATTGCTTCCCATTTGTCATGTTTATCACATATCATTTCTTGTACACATTTTTACAATACATTTACACATTTATGTCAGTGTTTAGTTTGTTGATTCTCAGGACGCTGATGTCGAAATCGATATCCTGGTGTGTTGACGTGATTCATGAAGATTTGTAATATTGCTGTGAACAATACTTTCATGAACAATTCAAATTTGACACAATATTGTTGAGATTTGATATGCAACTTTAACAATGGAAACAGACCACTCTTCCCAACTTGCTTGTCCTGCAGCATAACTTTCAGATTACGTTAGCTCCAGCTTTAGTCCTCATCAAAGATGTTTTATCTTAATGATTTATTTTTACATTTTTTTACCAATTATTCCAAGAAATCAGTAAAATAAATAATTGTAAATTACACAAAGCATCTTTGACAAGGACCAACTCCAACCTGAGCCATTAGGTTCAATTTGAAGGGCAAATTGTGTATATTTCAAAATCTACCTACAAATGAAAACGGTACGAGTTCCCGTACAGTACCACCTCCAGAAATATTTCTGTATTAATATCTGCACATAAGTGATAATTTTTACCTTTGTGTTCATTAGTCCTTGTCAAAGACGTATCATGGCAATTTCTTTCTATTTTTAATGATTTAAAAAAATTTCTTAAACATCTGACAAGTACTACCCAATTCATGAATATAATCTGGAAGTATGGTGCTATGGTTTATCATCAGGAATGAGTGTTATTTCCGGCCTGCAATCAGTGCATATTTATCCGAGACTGTAAATCTTTTAGAAAAAAAGAAAAGAATACAAACACAATGCTTTAAATATTATTTTGTTATAATCTTTTTGACATCAACAATGTACTTCATTGAAGTATTATACACACCAAGTAACAATGCTACCATCCATCAGTAGGCCTGTAGTCCAGGCAACAACGACAACACTCTGTACAAACACCAGGAATGTCCACAGTACTACTGTAATCCTACCTCTACACAGAAGAGATTCTGTTCAGTCCACTGATTAAAGAAAGTGGCAAGATCATCTTTGCATAGGTCAAAGGTCACTTAACAGGGTTATTACATATTTTGATACAATTATATTTTCCCCCAACAAATATTTTTTTTCTCTCATAATAAATTTCACCTACTCTCTGACATCGACGAGCACCGTGATCTTTATGTGGACACTGTGTATGGGTGAAATATTCCCACTGACAAAAAACACTTAATCAAACCCTCCCAATTTCCAATGATCCTTTGTGTTCAAAATGGTGGTCTGCTGTGAAAAAAATAGGGTCAGTCCGTACCTAGAACAAAGTACTGTTGTCATATGTAAAACAGCATTGTTCTTGGTGGTAATACACCATCATACTATTATGGTAGATTTATTTTAGTACTTTTCCATTTTATGCAGAAAAATATATAAAATATTTATTTTGTAGTGTAGTATTGCATGCAAAGATGATCTTCCCACTTTAATCAGCATTATAGATACAACAAAATACATAAAGTATTTGAACATTCTATAATTTAAGGAATACAAAATGCTAGCAGAATGAATATACATTTAAATGTTAGTTAATATACAAAAAGTTGTGGTGAAAATGTTTGAGTAAATGTGAAATGAACTCGTCGCACATGAAATTGAAATTGAACTTGAAATTGTTCTGAATAGAGAAGGAAGTAGAATTTCATTTTACCTACCGGTATAGAATCAATCAATACTTGCATTGGCAACTGACATCATTACAAAGAGGTTGACATACCATTATGGCAATTTCGTCATGTTATTGAATCAAAAACTTCCATGCTAGCTGGGCAAACAAGGAATTTCATTCTATTCTGATCATAAAAATATAATTAAGTTTGTTCACAATCTTTACACATGCTACAAGATACATTGGAGAGTGAGAGAGTTATTGTTTTACATCACAGCAGGAATCTTTCACCCATACGTGACGATAAACATATTGAAGGAACAGCTTTACATTACTGGCACAATTTTATTACGCGAGGATAACACTGGATATTCTGATTCTGAATTTATCAGAGCTGACTGCGGAGTCTGCATAATGTTCAGATGAAGACGATGACAACCTTTGGATATGTGAAATTAATGAGTGAAAATAATTGGATATTTACAAGGCCAATTGCTGGCCAACTTTTCCCGTTTTATTATTATGACTGGTCGGTGTCCCCCTCGCCCCCATGGTGAAAGCCTCCTGTTGTTACAAGACATAATTAAGCAACGCTAGACCCCAGTGGCTGTGCCAACATGATACTCTACTCCTCGATAAATAACAGTAAATTCTCCCCCTTGAAATACTTAATTATAAGAATAACATCGGAGTCATTTTACCAGCCAATTTTTGTACAGTACTAGGTATATATATGACTACCCAGAGGAGCCTGGCCTCTTTTCTTGATGTCATAGGACATCTCATGGACAGTACATATATGCGCTAGACCATCAATGTTGTTAGACATCCATGTTTATCATGAAGACAGTAGTTACTATACTAGCATCAGGACATGATAGGTAGTGTGCAAGGTTGTAGACATTCTGATTACCATTTCCATAACCATGTAAAGTTCAAAGTTATTCATCAAGAATACTGAATACTAAAATCCTAGTAATCATTGTTATACTGAAATACTAAGTGAACATAAAAAGGTGAAATTCCAAATTTATGTAGTTTGGTATTCCTAGGTCAAGGTCACAGGAGATCAGAAATACTAGATTGGAACAATATTAATATTTTATTTTTTTTCCATGAAATTTGAACTTTATCATCAAAATATGGATATGATCAACTCCTATGCAATAAAAAGATGCATTAAGTGATTTGTAGTTATAGTACAATGCAGTTGTTTTTTGTTTTTTTTTAAACAAAGAGTTTAACTATTTATTTTTTATTAATTTTTAAAAACAATTTTTAATTGGTATTTAGTTATGCTTTAAAGATTATTATTTTTAACTTGTACTATTAACATCCCCACACTATGACTTCATATTTATCTCCACAATCATGATCATGCTACAACTCAAAATCATGCTAACAGTCTGAATGAAACTGTATATCTACGTCAATGGTTGCAGGACAGGTAAACATGTACCAGCTATAGTGCCGTACAATGAACATGAAACAAAGCAATGAAGGAAAACAAACAGAAATGGTTTTGTGGTCATAAAACTGTCACACATCTAACCCATTTAAAAGTATATCCTAAGATAAATTTCAAGAGAATATTTCATATTTAATAATATTTGTAAAAAAAACACACAATCTGCCCCCATAGAACATACATATATAACACACTACATATACCCTTTCATGATATTAGTCAGGCAATATAAATACTTCCTCTGTGTATTGAATAAATATATATATATATAATTATTTTCCATAACTATGTACATATATATGAATGCCACTATGTGAACAGGGCTACAACAAAACATGCTACACGTGCAATACATGTGGTAAAAACAATTATTGAATATCATCTCATCACAATATTCAATAACTACAGAATTTATTGAATCAAAATGATTGAGGTAATTAGCTTTATTACATATATTTTGCATTGGGGTTTAGAGCAGCTTTCAAGATTATTGCACACATATAATGGCTTTTCAGTTTGTGGAAAGAGAAAGCCCGCAACACTTGTAGCACATAATGTTGCAGTAAAACTTCAAGCAGCGGTTGATAAAGCAAGAATGATGATGACTGCATGGCGACAGTCCAGACGTCACTTCCTGTAATCCTTGGCCATTTCATCTAACAGTTTGTGGAACACTTTTCTACAAAAGTTAAAAATGCTGAAAATATTGACGTTTTAAAATCCAATCATAAACCTTGTCTACTCATTCAGAGTTATAATATGTAGCCTTAAGCACATGTTAGAATATGGATTTAGTGCCAGACAAATATTAATATTCATAATCATATTATTATCAGCTACGCATGGTGGAGGAGTGGAACTCAGGACATTTATCTCAGAAGTTTGACGATCTTCTACTATGCTACCACATCCATATTATCAACATTTGGAACATAATTGAATTTGTAATGACCACTATTAAATCTGGGCATTATTCTTTTGCAATACTGAGAACAACTGAGCTAATGGGAAACTTATTATGAATACATCGCACCCAATGTTTGGTAGCCAGATTACATCCAATCAGATCAAACAACATCAAACACTTGATTAAGATGCTGCATATGTTAATATAGATGTGGCAACTCACTGAAAACAACATAATAACCCAATAAATGAATAAGACACTTTCTCAAATATGTTTTCCATTTAATTTGTTTTGGGGTCATAACATCAATTTGATGGCAATTAGACCAACCATGCTCAGCTTTTGTAGAAAAAATTACATCTATACCTACATTTTTTTAAGGTATGTTATTTTCGCTTGTACATGAATGAGTTGTCTTCAAATACATCCACACAAAACACATTTGATGCCTAAAGTTCCACAATTCATCAATTTGATACCATGCCAAGCATTAATTCCTAAGCTCAAACATCTTAGAATTTTTTAAAATAAAAATCAGTCCTACTTGACAAGAAAACTGAATGGCAAACACATAAACCAGAGAACATATCAAACTTCATGCTTTTAAGTCATGAAAACCCATTTAGACCATGAAAATCACAGACGTTTTCCAATCTCAAGAGTAGAACATTATGGCCCCATTCCTTTAAACTGTGCGAAGTGTTTGGAGTACTCCAGACAGATAATTTTGTCAATGGAACGACTAGCACACTGTGTGGTCTGTACTCTCACACTGCGGGGTCTGTACTCACTGGTCGTGCAGACCGCACAGGAAAGGTACAGTGACGTCACCACATCACAGGCAACTCTTTGCAGCCATCTTGCTTGTGTGAGATGTGTGCGAGTCGTTCCTTTCCTAGAAAGCATACTGGAGTGACATCACCTGTCTGTCCGAGAACACGTCGCAGAGCTGAAAGGAACGTGGGCTATAGTCAGTGTGACGTGATGAATTTATCGTTCGCCTTGGTTTTTCAGCCATGAAACCACACAAGTCAGGTTCTGACTTCACATACTTCTGTTCGCAGTCTTCTGTTTTCACTCATAGTTAATCTAACGTGAACTGGATCTTTAGGCGGCAAAAATTCCATCTCGAATCTTCAACCACTTGGCTTGGTCAGTTGTGATATCAACTACACAGACTACAAATAAATATCACGTGTAAATACATATCAACCAAGTTAAGTGCAGTGGTTATGAAACTGTCGTGCAGCAAGTAGCTTAAGCAGTTGTCTGTATTAGACGAGAGCCACACCATAATGCTAGGAAACCCAGTCAAATGCAAAGGGAGGAAACTCCAATGTGCAATCAGTTGAAGAGAATGGATTCTGGATCTTGATTTTCCAGCTGAGCAATATGACGCAGGACATCTTTTTTAGTGATAATCCCTAATAACCTCCTGAAATAAAGAAAAGAAAAGAAATGAATTGTTTTACCTTTCAAGCCAGTAAAAACATGATTTAAAACTAAAGAATCAAGTTAAGAAGAAATGTAATGCTTTTAATGGATGGCAGAACTAGTTAAACAAATGAAGACCACACATATGTTTAGGGCCAGTGCTCATAAATCATTGGACACCACCTTTAACATGTTCTCCACGGACTGAGACAATACTGCAGATCATTCCCGCAATACGCTGTAAAACTCATGAATATTTATGAGTAAGTTATTGTTTTACATCGCAGCAGGAATCTTTCATCCAAACACGACAAATAATATATGAGGAAGATGTTTTCAGTTTCCATTAATATACTGACACACTATAAAAAAGCAACACAATCCACTGCTCACCCATTATGCGTAACAAGTGTTTGTCGCAAACCAAGTTTTCTAAACATCTCTACAACTGTCTCCATCGGAGTTTGATCTGTTATAGTTATCGGAGCCTGCAAGCGTGAAAAATTGTATTGGCAACAATTAGAAATACATAATGTGACCAATTATCTAGTCCACAGTCAATTATACTTTATCAAAATGCTTATCTCAAAACTGACAATCAATTATTTTCCAATTTTATTTGTATTACTACAACAATTTTGCCTCATGCTTCTTTATCTGACAGAATTTAATCAATATTTATCTGCTTTATCTGAGAGAATACAGCCAAGATTGTTCGACTTTATAGCAGCCTTACCATGTCCAGTATTTTCCGGAGTTTGAGCGGAGCTGGTCCGTGGAGATTTGCCGGAACATGCCCCGTGAAGTATACTGTAGAATTACTGACCACACCTTCTGTAGTCTTCCTGGCATTGGCTGCAACACAGCAGTTGTTTGTGAAACATTAAAAAGAAAATTCTAGGGAATTTGACTTCATCAGATTATCCAATACCCTCTCATGAAATTGGTTTCCATACAAGGAGTGAAATTCACACTAAACCTGTAGTCCGATGCCCAATTCTTTTCAAAAGGTATTGGAAATATTGTATTCCTTTTCGGCCTGATGATTATTAGGATGAATGCTTGAAAATGCTAATTTAGAATACTGCAATATGTTAATTTATGGAAGGAAAATAAAGTACAGAATTTAAATTTAAATGCTACAATGTATTCATCTATGTATGGTACAAAATATAATACTATTCTTGTTCAAAACTATGGAATGAAATACAAGAATTACAGATCATTTAAATATACTTTGCCAACAATACACAAGTATCTTGCACACATAATATAGGGTTTTAACAAATGCTTGTATGAGAAGCAATTCAACATGAATACTAAATGTACCGATGGCCAGGTTGAGATCTCTGCGAAGCACGAAGCCAACAAGATATTGAGATTCTTTGGACACAACCACAGGGAACCCATTGTGTTCTGTGTTCCTCATTAAACTTTCTGAAAGTAGACAGAACATAAGGAAACAAACAGAACATAAATATAGGTGGGGTGTAGCTACTATAATGCCACAATACAAGGCCTGAGCTTGCAGTTAATTCTAGTTACATCCCTGATGGGGAATACTTCTCAGCAGGATATATCAAAGCCATTAACTCTTTCGATACAAATCAAATAATATCTCGTGGTCGGCCAACAACCTTTCGCTACACCACACAGACAAACACGTACGTGGTGACATAAACCATCAGAAAACGTTGTGAAATAATGACACATCATGTTTATGGCATCGAAGGTGCGTGCAGTGATCATTTATCTAACAAGAGTTACCTCCCTTTTACTGCTGACTGCAATATTTTTCGAGAAATAATTTGTTTTGAGTAACCGCTTGGGATAGAAATTTTCTCCAAAATGGCGGATGTGCATGGATGTTTTTCAAAACACTCAGACAGGTCCTGTGTTCTCTACTTGTTTCCACTCAGACAGGTCCTGTGTTCTCTACTTGTTTCCATGGTATGTATTAAACATATCGATTTATGTATCTGCTAATCTTTAATTTGATACAATAATGTATATGTACTATTGAAATCAGTAACGACGATGCAAAATGCCGAAATGGCCAGTACACAGCCGACATCGGTGGTAAAAATGTGTGGTATTGAAAGAGATAACTGCGTTCAATGTCTCAACTGCCTTCGATGATAAAAGACATTCATAAATATCAGAACCTAACCTGAATGGGTCCCGTTCCATAGAATGATTGTAGTGCTACAACTTCCTATACATTAACATAGAATTACGACTCTTGTATTGCTACCATCGTTCTGTGGCATGGGGCCCACCGGACTCAAGCTTTAATAATACTAAGCAAGGGTGCATTGACACTATACTGCATGGGAGATTAAAGGTGCTCTACCACAATATTTCACTGATTTTACTGCAATAAGCATATGTTGGGAGGAGATGAATTGAATGAATTAGTGCTTTACATCGCAGCCAGAATATTTCACCTACACACGATTGGGAGGAGATCAAGGAATGGTCCCTGGTCGACAACTTACCGACTTCCTCCACGGTTAAGGAGTCCTGCGTCATAGCACACAGCGGAGGATCGTTCCTCCTGAAAACAAACAAAATCTGTTAATTTGATGTTAGTCCTTATTCACAGTTCCTTAACACATTCACTGCAGACTATGCCTGTACTCATACTTGTGGGTTAAGTTTACTGGACACTGGAAACCAATAATATTACACTAATATTTTCTAATTGCACTTCAAATGTTCTCCCTTTATTGCGAAAACAATCAAATAAATAATTTGCTTATGTTTGTAATATTTTTTTTACTAATGCAATACAAAGTACTATACAAACATTAAATACATTCCCCAATTACCAAACATTGTTTGATGACATCTATTGAAGGAATAGAACTTATTTGCAAACAGTGAACATGTGTATTGTCTATTCAAGAACAAACTGACATATCAAGTCAACTCTGGTGATCAAACATCAGTACAAACCTTGTAATTGCAAGAATTAAAGTCAGTTAATGATAAAATAATCTCTGTTATATTCATCACAAGACAATCATTCAGATTAAAAGCAGATGTTTGTCATGCACAGAAAGACATTGCGCACAATGAAATTTGTGAAAACAATATATAATTTGCTTTCATTCGTAATAATTTTTACCAATACAATAAAGTACAAACATAAAAAAAGATGCCCAAAATAATATTTCTAATATACAAATACATGTAAATATAAGAAGAAATAGAATTGCCTTATTAAAATATTGTCATGATGCAAGTGGTTATATTGCAACTAAATTTAGGGTAAATCAATGGAAAATATACTAATAAAAAAAATCACAACTAGCAGGTCTATGCTACATGCTAGAACAATGCACAACACCCTAGTGACAATGGTCAGCGAAATCTGAATGGGCGACAAAAAAAATATTCGAAAAATCCTCTATGATCTTTTCACTTAAAAGCAAAGCAAAAGCATGGACATCATGGACACATGTATGAGTGAGTGCAACACGTCACACATTGTAACAACATGAACGTCACTCACACTCCAAGACCATATCGCCAGTATCTAGGACATGGAAGGAATGAAGAAATTAGAGAGAAAATTAGTAAATCTTAATCCACCAACCTCTTTCTATATGAAGTGCTAAAAACAGAGTAAATATTGATCCTAAACATTCCACAACACTCGATTTTGTGGTTGATGTTTTTTTTCCACTTATTATTTTGGGTTTTGTACATTGTCCAAACTTTGGCATGTAAGTAGACCCTCATTATTTACTTCCAATTATTGTTAATTAAATATTGTGATTCGTCCAAATTAACACCAATATTCAAGTTCACACTTTACCCTACGGTAGTGGCCATTATCAACAATACCATGAAATATAATTACCATTAGATAACTACTGGCACATTGACTTATCACAATCCACTGATGGGCTAGCTTCACAGCATGCACAACAAATATTGGTAATCATACCAGATATTGTCTATCAGAGAATAGAATATATATTAGAATAAACTAGTTGCTGAAGACAAATTGAAGACGTGCCACAGAGAAATAGTTACGATATTGTTTTTATTTTTAATTGGGGTTTAGAGCTGCTTTCAAGATTCTTTTACTTATATCACGGCTTGTCAGTTTTAGGGCAGGAGGAAACCCGCAACATCCGTAGCGCTGAATGTTGCAGTAAACCT
>JAUTBT010005058.1:0-18441 GCA_032361225.1 Lepetodrilus schrolli
ATATCCTATATAGTCTTGAAAGTTGACGAAACTTTAATTCAACCAATCAACATTGCATGGTTTGTATAGACACTACAACCCAAGAACTAAAAGGTTAGCATTCACCCTATCATATATCATCCTACCGGGTACCCATTTACAGCTGTTGGAACTGTCACATCTCTCTGGTGAGACTACGAGCACCTCTGCCATTGTCTCAATGTGGGGTAGGATAGGAACCTAAAATTAGTCAATACTCGCGGGATCAGGAATTCATTATTTGCAGCACACATCCATGCACGAGACGTTCATGTTTAACTTCAAACCTTAATTAACTGTCTCTGTACAGTGTCACGCTCTAGTGTCAGATTATGAAACTACAGTATTTTGATCTGCATATAATTGTACCAGGAAATGATTCAAATAATTATAAGCCACTGTAGTAGTCTTCTACTGTCATATGATTTCATCATCTGGATGCCTCATTGGGATCGCATTCTATGAATTACCTCCCCTGAAAATATCATGAATATCAAAGTATCCTCGCCACTATATATTCTCACAGTTGTATTTAATTAAATAGATTTATATAAACCACATTTAGGAAAATAATATTTACAACTATATTTGCTAAATATATACATTCTAATTTCAATCTAAGACATATAAGTGTAAACTTATGTAATAGTTATATGAGAGGTTGTCACGTATAATGATATGCTCGATGATAGTCGTTATAGAAGCCTCGCTTTCAGAAACATACATATTTCTATGAGTTATGTGCTCGACCATGTTTATGGTTAATAACTCGATTTTTGCGTCCCGCAGGGGACTACATATTTTCAATTTCATAAATATATCATTAAAATCTGTTTGAAATCTGACAAATCTTTAATGTTTAATTATGTCCGTATTAATATTGAGTGTTATGTCCATATTTAAGTTTATCGAGGGTGCAATATGTGAATGTTACTAATCCAGCATTTAGCAGTCGAATACAAATCAAATTTAACGCTCTGTCAGTATCATAAATTGTATACAATGTCTATCATAGTTACATATTTATAAATGTTTAAATTGATGTGATCATAAAATAATATAATCTATTTGCAATATGCATAGATAGCCTAATAGGCCTATCTATTAGTAAACAAAACAACTGTACTCATTTTACTGCCGCAGACTCGAAGGCATAGTGACATTTCTATAATCTCGGTCAAGGATTAAGATTCTATTATAAAGAAAGTTAAACTTACGTTATCGTGGCACAAAATAACCAAATACACCTACTAGTATATATCACATTCCTAGTGAAGCTCTCTCATAATATAACTCACCTATTCACACCGTCTGTACGTTGAAACAATATTTACATGTAAACTTTAAAAATATATCAAAATAAGGTACTTGTTTAAAACGTATTTGTAAAACGCCACCTACGTAGTACAAATAAAACAGGTTGTCAGACACTCTATAGTAAGATAAGAGATATATCTCCTGTATAAGCCTTGCAAAAACTCGTAATTTCTGGATCTAACCAGATATTTCCTGATTTACATACAGGTGTGGAGTTTTGAACTGTGATGATCTCTGGACTGTCTGTTATCAGTTAGGACCCGGATGTCGCCTAGCTAAAACATCGAGACTGTTCCAGACCATAGAACTCGCAACACAGTCTGTTGGCCAACGATTCATATCTTATATATTAATTATAGTTCCATCCAAGGCCTAATATAACAGAACAAATTAAAATAAACGTGAAAAAAAGAAGAGAGTAAAAGTTGTCTATGGGTTTTCTCAAATTCAAGATTTATTTTGGACACATTATAACAATTGATACACAATATTAAAAAAGAAAAAATGAAATAAATAGCAAACTACACACACATTTTCCATATTAGCAGCACTTATTATAATTTATATCAATATAAATAAACATTTTATACGTAAATTTATGTAAAATGTCCAGATTGGTGGATCTTCATTGGTGAAACATTCATCTTGATTTTATTATAGAGTTCCTCACAAGAACTCATTGCATATCAAAATATCTATTGGTAAAGTATGTCTAGCCCATGTGTTGGCATGCCTTTTCAAGCATTTATACTTGGTTATCTTAAATGGTGCGCGTGTATGGACAATTTTGTGTTTAGCATTAAATGGGCGTACAGTAAATCACGTGGGTTGGAACCGAACGATAGGCGTATTCTCACGTGAAAGTGGCGACCAAAAGATCTGATTTGATAGATACGTACACCACAGACAGCAAATACTACGATGATGACTACCACCCCAAACAGCAAATACTACGATGATGACTACCACCCCAAACCCACGACAACCACTCTAACCACCACAACCGCCACAATGAAGAACAGAATCGTACCACTAGGACCACCTTGTTTTAACATGAAGAGTTGAGTGAAGACGATCAAAGGACCAGACACAGATCGTGTACAGCTAAGACATGAAGAGTTGAGTGAAGACGATCAAAGGACCAGACACAGAATATCTACACGGAAATGTGTGATTAGCATTAAAGTAAGCGTCCTGTGTATAAATGCAATTGCTTTTGTTAACCCAGCATGATAAGATTGAAAAATATGGGTTAATATAATCTGATTCAACAATATAACAAGTTCTTATCTAATCCCATATTTTCAGTAAAACAGTTATTCATATTTATCACCCAATACTGTCTTTTCGCAGTAGATATTGCTTTCAAATAACAAGCGATATCTACAGCAGTATATCTTTTGACCCAATTCTTGGTTTATTTAAATGTTTATTTGATTGTTCTATCATTGTGATGTCATCGCTACAGTTGTGATGTCGTAGCATTGCTATGATGTAACAGTGCAAATGCACAGCAGCCTAAAGATTTTACTTAACAGTAAAATCTTTATGATGTGGCATTTTTCTTCTTTAATGACTTTAAAATTATATTTGGTGATAACTAGAATCTCACCTTCGTGTCTTGGACTATCAAATATATCAACACGAGTCGATGAAAGTTATTAAATCTTTCACGACTCGTGTTGATATATTTGATATTCCAACACTTGGTTGAGATTCTCTATGTCTCAGCTTACATCCTATAATACATGCAATCTCTTTATCTAATGGACCCATAAACAATAGGACGCAGAATGAAATGTTGCTGTAGAGTACTATCCTCGTCTGAGTTATCTAATGCTCTGGATCTATAGTGTCTTAATTCAATACTATGGAGTACGCACTCTATTTTGTCTTATCTTATCTCAGTTATACTATCGCTAAATCAAATCCACATGTAGTAACTCAATCATCTCCCCGTGCTCCATGTAATAGTGTCAGGCCATGTTAGCTCGTTGTTCAAGTCGAATGTACATGTCAAACGTAATCCTAGATATGTTGACTTGATACTCCCCAGGCATAGGTTACGCTAATTTAATCGAAGTGATGGTCAATGGCGTATGGCATTTATTGATGTGCATATATTAGATACTGTGTCGTAATTAGAATTTTAATTAGGTAAAAGATTGAAACACCAACGACGAGTGCCTATTTTGTTTGAAATGTCAATGAAAACTTAAGGCATATAATGACATTAATATCACGTGTGTATTTTCAAATTATTTATCACCCGGGCAGCGAAAGAATAGTTAGGTGTCCTGTTCAATGATCCTAACGGCATCAGATATGATCCTGGCAGGACACTTTCACATCGTCATCGGGTGTCCTGGTTTATTTTGAACCTTCACGTTAGGTGTCCTTTCCCGGACACCTGACAGGACACTTAATTTGTGTTTGCTGTTATCACTATGCTACTTTAGCCTTCGAAATTTAGATAATAATATATACTTTTTAATATATTAAATGCGACCACAAGCCACTCGCATTTTTCGCATTAATATCAGGCTCGCATTAATTTCCTGATTACAGTATAATAGCTATGTGTTTCTTTCTGATTCAACAATACATTGATACCATTCGCTTGTTGTTTAAATTATTGTTTAGACACCATAAAAATGCAGTGAAGTCATGTCCATCTAAAAGGACAAGACATATAAGACCAAGTTCTAACGTATGAGTCATGAACTTACCGTATGCCTTATGAGAAACGTGTCAAGCACCACTAACGTGAAGAGTATCATGACAATTACTATAATGTATGTCGAATGCCTAATTAAGGTAGAAGAACCATTAACATACAATTAGCTACGTGTCTTTAACAACAATCGGATTCACACGTCAATAGTAAGATCATAGTATAGGACTGATCCTATCTAAGTAGCGTTTCCCGATATTCAGACAGCCATTCTATACGGCATAATCAAAGCAAGGACTGAACATCACCAAATAACCTTATATACTCAGCAAAACAAATTAATACCGGCATTATCTTTTGGAGAAGCTTTCTACCAAATTTCGGAACTCGGCTTGAGGAATCTGGTGCCGTTCTTCATCCAATTCGTCTGCAAGTTCCTGTAGGGTATGTTTCTTATGAGGCAACTGCATGCAAAACATATCAATTACTTGAGAAGGTTTTTATTGAATAGTAGAATTATGATTAATTGATGTGGTAGACAAGTTGGGCCATGCTTGATGTTTAATACATTGATTTATATCTATTTGGCTAACATATTTAATCTAGCATTACTTCGACAATACATGTATTAGTATACAATTCTACGATGCAGGGTACGTATTTCAAATTGCACGTAAGGATTGTAATTTTAATTTATTTGTAAAATACATACACAACATATATATGCTACATGATAACTATCCCAAGATGTGCATGACTATTGTATGGCTGAGCATCTCCGATTCCTTTTTATAAGATAATATGTACATGTGTGTATATCTATGTATGTGTATGTATGTATGCATGTGTGTGTGTGCGCGCGTGTGTGTGCGTGTCCTTGAACCCATGGCCAGAATCTCAGAATGTTATGTTTCTGTTCAGCAGTTGTAGCCAAAACTCAGTAGACTGTAACACATTCCTCGGAGTAATGCGGGATCCCTGTTTGACCCCATAATAGTAACATATACAGAGAGTCTCATTTAATATTGAGGAATGCATCATGATTTAGAACAAGTCTAGACTGTTACCTCGGTATTGGACAAAGTTTCTGTTGAAATCTGATAATAGGTTATCACATAAATATTATTTTTATATGCTGACTTAATATCATATTAATGAACGAGACGGGCAACTATCCATTTCATATGAATGCTCGTTTAAGTTTACATTATGTATCATCCGCAATGTAATAATTTCATATAATAGTGTACCTGAGTGTTCACGTTATATAATTACTTTTACAAATTCTCCTGCTAAAGGGTTGTACAAGCCTCAAACTACAGAATTGCATCGTAGTGGAGTGCTTAAACGTTAAACGTTCTCGCCATATAGTCAGCCTGCATACTTTCGCGTTTACTGGCCATTAGGTACATACTGGCATCAGAGATAGAGGTGATACTGAGAACATGCAGATAACTCTAGGAGCCAAGGAAAATACTATGCATATCATGTCAAAGTGTAATTATTATTTACTGCTGGTGCTGCGACAATACGGGCTTTGGCTTGTACGGTTGTCTCTCCCTGCCACTCATAGTACCAAGCAGTACTTTGTAATCGATGTGTCCTGCTGCCTTCACATACATACGAGGCCTCTGCCTTTGCAAGGCGGTTGTTGTAGAGATGTAATCAACCGTGTGACACATGTGAGGAAGCCTATCCGTGAGCCAGTTGGTACCTAATGACTCGGGAGTCCTGAGAGGCCCGCGTTACTAACTCTTTGCCCATTCATTAATGTGACAAATCAATGCCTCTTCTCACCCGTCCATGAATTGCTGGTGATCTTGGTTTCCGGATCATGCTTGTTCGACATCCGCCCTGTCCTGTATTTGCCGCAATAGAATCAATTAACCTGGGTCTTCATCAACGGGCACGGACATCAATCAAAAGTTAACCTGGCCGCTGTGTAAACATGGATGTACGTGTGTGTACATAGCATCAACACTGCTGGTACCAAACATACCATTAGTCTTAGCGATGGTCAGTGAGACAGGCAGGTGGGCAGGGATGTGTGCATGTACTGCCATAACATATATACATTATTATATACTTCTTTTATATCTCTCTCTACCATTTTTCATTCATTTTCAGAGACGTTCTTATTATTTATGTGCATTATTCTGTCTGTCTCTCTATCTCTCTCTCTCTCCCTCTCTCTATTTTCCCCTCTAATTCTCCCTCTATCCCTAAGACGCTTTACAGTTTGATGTGGCTTAGCAATAGTTAATTTAGAACATGTATGTTTTAAACATTTTTAAACGATTGAAGCGAATCTTATTGTGATGATTATTATTATTATGAGGCTGCTATTATTATGAGACTATACATTGTATGCCATTGATAGCTATGGTTCCAATATACAATTACATGTTCCAATCAATCCTATCGTCACTAGACTAATGTAAATATACCCAAACATGACGCACTTGATTGCCCGCGATCATCTGACCACCATTTCTCAACAGGCTGATCATGTCTGCCATATAGTAATCAAGTGCACATGGAGAATGTCTGATATTGATGCTACCGTTGATGGTGTAGTGTCGACAGATTGTTTGATTAGGAACGTTCAGGCATGTGTTATCATCTCATTCGATGATATCATGGTTCTCACACTGCGGTCATGATATTATAGTTCTCAATTTCCCAAATATGCGTCTCTCCCGTAAACAAGTAAGACATCGTAACCGTGTCTGACAGCGCGATAACGAAAGGTATATGCTTCAGGCAGCGTACATCGATGTGTGCAAACACAGTGGTTCCTGGCAATGCTACAACACATGCAATTCCCATGCGTCGTGTTATCATTGACATTGCAAATACGTGAAGCGTCTGTATCGATATGTTGAACAACTAACATGGACTGGTTCATATTACATGCGTTCCGAACATTGTTCACATCTGTCAGCATTAATGGCATTCTCCTCAGCGCTCAGATAAGGTGGACACAAACAGGCAGACTGAACATGACGTTTTGGTGTAATTTAAGTTCCACACTGCAGTTAATGGGGTGCTACGGTATGTGTAGAAGAGTGTACGAAAACTTCAGAGTATGTATTCACGTGAAAATATTTGAGGGCGTTGTAGCAATGTCTAAGATTGAGAGCGTTCTTCAACTTTTAAAAGGCGCAAAAAGGTTTGGAGATTTATTGAATAGTAGTGACATGTTTGGACAGTTTAGAGGTGGCGTGAATGTAGGCCTAGCGATCTAATGTCGGGGTGGCTTTAATTTGATGAGGACTATTCTCGTAGGTAGAACGGCAATTGGTTGATTGGTCCCACTGTGAAAGATGTAAAATCGCTATTGCTATTAACGTTCTTATATTACTTAAACAGCTTGAGTAGCAATGAAGTGGATGGCTTCTATGCATAAACATTCCACCTCTAGGTTGCGTATACGTCTAGGTGATTGGTTAGGTGTTGACGGATTGGTTGCCTTTGGTTCAGGTATGAATTTAGAGTGTAGAGACACTTTTAAGATGATTTCATTCATATCACGGTTGGCATCGTCTTCAGTTTATGGCAGGAGAAAACCTGCACCTGTTACACTAAAACTATGAGCATCGTCTGGTACTGCCGCGCCAATGATGATAACTGCACTATGTGATAATGCAATACAGACGACGCATATTCCCATCATGATTGCAACGGAAATGTAACCTCTGCGAACATTTGATGCCAAATCTCCGAGGCGGGTTTGAACTCTGGACCTTTGGGTCAGAAATCCGACGATCTACCACTACGCTACCATACGCACATGGATTGGCTACATTTTACATAACAAATCAGATGATGGCTCAAATAGAGGGCATTTTGGCGATTAAAAAAAAACGCGTCAACATGTAGTCCCAGGAGATGAAGTCTTCTACTGGTATGCCGATCATTTGAGGTTATTGCGATCGCCTTTCCTGGTTCATATCAGTTTAAACTGCCAACGTTGCTAATAAATACAACCGACATGAACAATAATGAAAAATGACGTTACGAATAACGGACACCATCCAGTCTCAATATTATTACTAACTACATATGCTTCAGATTAATGTGAAATTATATGTAATTCCTTATCAGATAAATACTGCGCATGCAGACTTCGATAAATTCCATTCATATACGAGTTAATTAAAGCAAACGGATAGTTAATGTAGAAACAATTACCCCCCCCCCCTCCCCCCAACAAAAATAATAAATAAATATATAAATAATAATAATAACATAATAAAATAAAATAAAACTTTTTAAAATATCAAAAATAACGAGATAGCCTTGAGTAACCGCTTAATTGTAAAATTCTTAATATAAAATAGTCTTCTACCAACAGCATTATTATATATTCATCACTATGTTCATATGCTACATATCGTGCACAACAACAAAACAGTCCAGCATCTGTTCACATTCATAATTAGTCCATCGGCGTCAATTCCAATATATAAAACCCTATGTCTCTTTCCTGGGATACGAATAAAACGTAATATGTTACATATGGATGTCAACGAATGACGTTTGAGAGAGAGAGAGAGAGAGAGAGAGAGAGAGAGAGAGAGAGAGAGAGAGAGAGGGGGAGGGAGAGAGAGAGAGAGAGAGAGAGAGACAGAAGACTTTACATAAATAATAAGAATCTCTGAAAATGAATGAAAAAAGGTAAAAGTGTAAAGTATACTCAATAAACCGTTGTATTTGTGATGCGGGGTTTTTCACAGAAAAATACAGTGTGCGTCTATCTGAAATGGGAATATAGAACACGTGCATTTTGGATTATAATAAAAGGTAAGTGGATCCAAATTTTGCTAATTCTTCTCAACTGCATGTAATTACAATGTCATGACGAAATTCCTGACGTGCGATGCAGCGGAACAAACACACTTCACATCTGGCAGTGTGTAATAATAGCCAGCTAAAGGCATGTACCAACATACAATGTGCATGGACACTGATTAGACAGAAAGATGAATACTGTTTGATGTATGTGTACCTGGGGTACCGTACCTGGAGGCGTGCGTCAAAACTGAATTTATAAAAGAAACGCAACATATGTTAGGAAGTCAGACCAGTAAACATGTCAGGGTTAGGGCTATTGTTGCAGCATTGGTTCAGTTTTGCAGTACAATAAGGCCGACAAAATGTTGTCTGACTGGTGCTCACAAAATTAAAGGTCATCGGTGAAAAACATTCATACAGAGCATCGTTAAATCTACATATTTGTGCGCGGCGGAAACAAATAAAGATAATGTTATTATTTTCATATACATCGAAACTAATGGAAACAGATTCCATCTCCATCGCATGAGATAACTGGAAAACATAACTCATACTGCCACTGTGTATGTTCCATACATAGAACCTATTTTTACAACTACAATATATTTGTTTAAAGTTAATAACCAATCACAAAATTCTGATTTGTGGATCTGTTGGAACTTTGGCTATGAACCAAACAAACAACTGGTGAACAGACATCATCATAATGTGCTGCAAATAATCCTGGTGCTAATTATGTCTGATGTTCCAGTAAAACACTTGCTGAAGTTATCTTGAAATCGTCGTCTTGCATATTTTGGCTAACTTTCATCAAAGTTGATGGTAAGCGTAAACATGTGTGTATTTATTCTGATCTAGAGCATGTCTAGGACTACAGAATTATTAATACTGGTATACTGAACTCAGAAGATAGTGCTCACAAATGCTACCTAGCATTTAACATGATTCAGTTTTATTCTCGGAAAGCCACCAAATGATGGTACATGAGATAAACAGAGATAAATATACAATATTTAAGTGTAAACAAGATGAGGGATGCGGTAGTAGGACAGACAGCGAGTCGTGATCAATGTTATAGTAATTTGTATACAACAGAATATACGTTGTAATACATATAACACAGCACATGCATGTACCCTATATGAACATAGTAAATACGGTTGAAAATCTTCATAAATTCAGTCGACATTATAAGAATCAATGCAAGACTATGACATGGTTTATCAACGTACATATTACTATATTTTCTTGGCCATCACAAGAAATGTAATTTCATTAGACAACGTTCAAAGCATAATCCTTTCAAGGGATTTGTTAGAAACATGTTCGAATAACTGCATTACTTTCCTGAGTAAACAAGCAAATGTGAAGAGTAACAAGTTTATGCCACATCAAATATTGCAGATTAAGGTCTGCGATTCATTTAGTCAATATTTCTGGAGATATTCCAAGCATGACTTCTTGTATGATAACTTCATTGTGCGTCTTTATACAGTTATCTACCACTTGCATTCTTTAAATCGATGGCGGCAATGTCAGAAGGCGTTAGTATTTAGGTATGAACATGTGGGAAAACACCGTCAGGAAAAGTTAGTATTTCAGTAGGAATCACTTCAGAATAGTGTACTGATGTTTGATAGATTCGATAATTTAGAACAACACTATCATTACACAAACATGTTTTACCTCGGGACGGATGATAACGCAATGGTAAAACACTTGGACTTCGGAACCAAAGGCCCCGTGTTCAAATCCCGTACCGGGAGCCCGACATAAATGTTCGTGAAAGTTACCTTTCATATGCGGTATTGATAGGATTCACTGTCTGCACCGTGACAATGCAGTTATCATCCTTGGTCTGTCAGTACCAGCTGGTGCTCGCAGGTTTACTGCAACATTCAGCGCTACGGATGTTGCATGTTTCCTCCTGCCCTAAACTAACAAGAGAAAGAATCCTGAAAGCTGCCCTAAACCCTAATTAAAAAACAAAACATTAATAGACTGGTTACAATATCAGAATAAATCAACATTTGATAATTCATTGAAGTTGGAAGGAAATACCATTAAACGTGGTTTTTTTAGGAACACAAACAAAAACCAGCAATACTAGACACAGTATTTCATATCCATAATACCGATTTACTGTCCAATATAGCAAAGGCCAATGGCAAGTGGGTTCTGGACCACAGCAATACTACAAAAACAATGTTTATTTCAATACATATACATGTATGCCTATACTAAAGTACTATATACGACAATGATGTAGCAATATTCGTTAGACAAACGACACAAATCATTGTATGCTTACATTTTGATTTGTTGGGGGTGAGGTTGAAGTGGGTGCATATGCACGCGGAACCCTACCACAGCAAAGCTTACTCTGACCTCTGCTCATTGATTTCGGGGGTCTTATCTTACAGGATAAACAGGCTCCCAATAACTCCAGAGCTTGCACTGCGTCATCAATATTTGTGATCGCTGTACTATTGAGATTTGTACCCCTCCCTGGGGAGATATCGGAACCATCCAGTTTGCTAGAATACTTGCCAACCAACCAGTGATTAAATCGACCATTTGTCTTCAAGCCTTAATACAGTTCTACCATTTGTCTTCAAGCATTAATGCAGTTCCACGTCAACTTAAAAAGAGGCAAGGCCCTCATATGTCCTTTTATTGTTCTTGTGCACTGTGGATCGACTCATTGAGAAGAACGGTTAATTAGCCGTAGATTATCACATGGGTTGCTGATTCTTAAAGAGAACACATATGATTATGGAAATTTGTGAGATATTTCAATGGTGCGCTTCATGCGTATCACATTCTTGATATATCGAACCATAGTTCAATGAGTCGGTTCATACAGTATCAACGCTAATTCGCATATTGATCAAGAACATATATATATATATATATGCCTATATCACACCCGCGTGACAACTTAGGTAGAAAGCTCGGCTAAATAAATGTGTGATGCGAGGAGGTCTATCTTGTAAGAGTTCCGTCTAATGAAACGGCTGGGCTGATACCTAACACATGCGATCATGAATATCAATCGTCGGATTCAATTCTATATAAAATGGTTCCAAAATGGTTCAACTGAAGCCGAGACACGTAATGAACGGTATTTTCATGTGTTGTCGGGCCATCGACGGGATAATTTTATTAAGTAAAGCCAGGAAACGACACCGGAGCAAGACCGATCACCCGGTTTGAAGAAACCATGATGCGTCTGTGCAACACCGGGGATTAAGTAGGATGTGTTCTCCGTAACAGCCATTGACTAACATGGTGAACTGCCAGATAAACAGATTTTCAACTGGTCACACCCGAGATCAAGAGGAAGTAACTCAATTTGGTGAAGAAAGGAAGTATTGGCAAGTTTGCCTGGGAGACAATACTTTGTATAAGTAACTAGCAGTTCCGACGATTTATCAATCGTACCAACCGCGACATCTTCGGTCGGAGATATGCGCTCGTATCTATGTATATGCTCTAGGTTTCCATACAGAACGGCCTTAGGTTTTTTTCTACCAATCAAAATGAACGTTACAAAATAAAATAGAGCAAAGTAATCCCGGTATTTTTATAATTTGTTTGCGTAGGAATGCATATTTGTTTGCGTACGGCCACGAGGTGCCCCATCCAATCAAAGGCAGATATTTGTGATACTAGTATTGAATAATTATAATTCTACATCTCATGCAGTGTATTTCACTGGGATTATCTATTCTATGGATAATAATTAAATGTATGACCCTGAACGCGCTTACATTCCATCCCTAAAGGTTGACTAGTATTCGCCCGTTTCCGTAACACCTCTCGCACATTTCCGCCATAATGTCAACCTTGCACTTAGACCCGAGCCTAATATCTGGGGATTTCGCATGGTTGATCCGATTGGATGATCTATCTATCACAAGCATCATCCACCAATGAAACACTGTTTTACATGTATCGCTTCTACATGTAGTTACACAATTGTGAATTGTGAATGTTGTACACTTTGAATCAAGTCTTGTATTTTATTATTATATGCTACTTCAACAACAAAATATGCATATTATGTCTACATAATTTATATAAAAAAATAATTTGTCTTTATTCAATTTTAAAATAGCTGCAAAATGCAATATACATCAAGGTTCTATGGTGAATGCACCAAGTATGTATGCTTATAGATCGAAGGGTAAATTTCGTTATGATTGCATTTAGTTTTTCGCTATTGTAAACAGTGTTGCAATTATGATAAGCTGCATATTGTGTTTAGTGCAAAGTTGCTTCAGCGAATCAGCATTCATGTCACGGTCAAAAGTGGTGTCCAGTCTTTCATAATTAGATGATACTATTTCGCAAGAATTTACATCACTCAACAATAGTGATTGGATACAGTTAATTAAGAAATGTGTCTATCCAACTGCCAATTCCCTTGAAAGTTCCCCTCCATGGTGACTGTCCGGTCATTAACAACAGCATAATTATAATTATAAGCGAATATGTAACTTGTTTTCTGTTCCTTGTGTAGTCGGGTGTGATATACACTACTCCTACTGGTCTCGGCCAGTGGGGTTACCCCTTTGGCTCAATTGGCCCAGGGTCGGCAGTGGTCCTGATTCAATGGCGCCCAAAGTGTATTCGAGATGTTCCTGGTGGTCTGTTCTCACTGAATTGTCCCACAGATAATTCCTAGCTCCCTGGTGGCTCAGAAGTGACTGGATTAGTAACTCGAGGACGAATGACTAAGTGTGATATAAGATGCTCCTACTGGTCTCGGCTTAGTTGGGCTACCCCTTTGCTCAATCGGTAGAGCGTTTGACTCACTCGGGTTCGAATCCCAGTATCGGCAGTGGTCCTGTTTCACTTGTGTATGTATATAACAGAGCAAATAATCATAGCATCAACGTAAAACATCCAGATATTTTTGTGTGTGAATTATTTAGCGCTTCAATGGGCCACGGGCAAGTACAATGTCAATACTGTCAAGAGATCCTTATACCTTGTGCAACATTCAATTTCCGCTGCAAGACTACATAATGAGCAAAAACAACGTTAATGGTAGCCAATAACCGTTATAAAATGTATCTAGGGCTCTTTTGAAGCTTGAATAACAAACACATATTGAAATCGGTTGGTTCTTTCATTGATGTTCAGCGTGTTATAAGGAGTCCACTCGACATGTCTGTTTTGTCCGGTTCATAAACTGTAAGAACCCCGTCTGGTTTGATCTTTACTGTGATCTGAACCCATCCTCGTCATATACACTGAGCTACAGTTATCAACACAAATGTCCACAGTGTAGTTACGGTAACACCTAACGGCAAAGACAAATAATTATTCATATATTTCCGATGTGGACTGCTTTGTATCTACAACATGTAAATAAATCCATCAATATAAAGACCACGTAACGTAAAATACCGTAAAAACAGTAACAGTACAAATTAGTTTTTCGACGAGGATATGATGTTTCTTTCCTCACTGTAACCTTATGGAATATATCCATTTCTAATGAATGTTTTCCCTCCCTGCTCGACTGATAGAGCTTTTCCTGTTGCTTCAGGCAATGAGACGGTTATTGGAAAGTCTTTTACATACACGTAGAAGCACACCAGTACCTTGTCGCCTCACAGTTCAGCACGCCAGACGGCGCATAGGTTACTTCACGTTCGCACTTTTTGATCAATGCCGCAGCAATTGACTTCCAGGCAATTCCCTGTTGTGCATGAACGTTATTCAGTTAATCTGCTTCGTCTATACGTGTAGAGACTGGGCGAGTGCTTCTTCGTAACCAGTGGTTCATCACTTCCCTCGACAGCTGACAGATTGAATGCCCCTTCTTATGTCGATATGGTGACGGAACGTGAACGCGCTGTGTTAATTCAATAGTCGACAGGACCGCCACGTGAGCACGGTGTACAATGTTTCCACAGATTCGTGTTAAACATACCCAAGGCGAAGACACGACGAACGCTATCGGTATCAAATCAGCGTGCTGGCTGGACATGCGGCTCAGATTCAATTGGAATTTGCTATGGTTGACAACACAACCATACAGTGACAGTAAATACCATTTTTTAAATCAAAACTATTCAATACGGCGAGACTTTTACATCTACGGAACAGTGCTGGTGGAACTATACTCTACCACCAGCGGTAACACTCAGGCCAACGATAAAGCTAATAATAAACGCGGATAGCGTAAACGTTGGTAGCAGTTACCATCATTACTGGTAGATACCAAAACACATAACGGTATACAACGTCGTTACAAACGTTGTGTGAATGTTACGTTATATCAGTAACATTCACGCAACATTGTAATAACGTTGTATAACGTTGTGTGTTTGCTGGGCGTGGACAAATTACCAAAGTGTGTTTAATAATTACATATTAATTATAATTAATCGAATCCATGTTTATTTCAATCCCATTTAACCACGTATTGTGTTAAGTACTCTAAGGCCTGCTTGCTGACAAGGGCGCCTTTTCACGAAGGTATTATATCCAATACACTCTCGTATCTAACTACGTGTATCTTTCTGGTAGTATACGAGAGTATTAGTAGTTATGTTCTCGTAGTGGACACGAGAGCTTCATGAAAATAACCCAGGTAGTAGAGCATATCTGTATTTTCAATTGAAGCAAGTTTACGTTTTCCTCGCCATGTGGTCGTTTAACCCTATCCATGCTGGAGGCAACCGTGCGTATGCCTAATCCAACAGAAAGAGGGTTAAATCTGCCTGTGTCTGTTGTTACTTTGTCTAAGCACGGATGATCAGTGCTAGAGAGTTTTTCAATCGGCTACCAACGTTCATCCCTTCGGCATCATGTTGTTTACTTTGCAAACAGAATTAAACATGAGCAGGTATGCGAACGCACCTGTTCCAAGCATGTACGACCAATGTACAATAAGTGTGCTTCTTGTCTGTGGTTCTGCGAGCATAGCAGTTCATAAGTAGACAACGCCATCCGCCCTGCTTAGTGAATGGTTTTAATTACGGTAGGTAGTCTAGTCCGTGAAAGGGCACTACTACCCTAGCCTCCTCGCTGGAACCCTCTGCTTGGAACAATACAATTCCTATGAATGATACAGACTCACTCAATGGAGTCTGTGTACACGCAATACAAGTCTAGGGAATCTACAAATCGCATTAATGTAGGCATTTTGAGATGGTTTTAAGTACAAAGAATACGCAGTTTAGGACAGTACAATGCCAGAACGAAACAGGCTCCACGTATATGCACAACACATAGCTTGGGATTCTTCAAATCGCATAAATAATGTCAAAATCAATTCGTTTGAAGGCACAGATAAAAGGACAGGAGCGTATTAATTAAACGATTGAAAGGCAATGAGGTCTGCCTAAATATTTGCTTAGCCAGTAGTTATGATGGATGTTTTGCCTACCGTGAATATTGGTTGACGGTGGTGTAAACATGTGGTAAGTCTTGGGGATTTGATGGGTGTATTGGTTGTAAATATGAGTTGGTGTTGGCAATTTGGCGGAGGTAATTGTCTATTAGTATTGCTTGCTGTGTGGTATATATATATGAGTATCCTGAGTATACTATACACACACACACACACACACACACATATATATATATATATATATATATATATGTCCGCTTTTGGAAATGGGTGAACAAACAAGGATCAGAGATAATTTTCACTAAAGAAGTGAGTTTTTAGTTTTGCCTTGAAAGTGCACTGTTTGTCTGATTCACGGATGAAGCTCAGATTGACTATAAAATCATTATCCCATTTTACCAATGGATAAATGGAACAGTACCCACTAATCTCCTCTCTCAAACCTTCCAACAATCTAAGATCTGCTCATCCAATTCTTCGACAAGTACCCAAATGGAAACTTAAACCATTTCGATATCTTTCTTTCTACAGTATTCAACATCACTAAGGTTTACCTGATTACCTGAAAACCTGAAACCCCATCTCTTAAAGAAATACCATAATTAGTATTGTAGTCATTGCTACCATCAACTCGAGACTTTTTATATGTCAGCGCTACGAGCATACCTAGTGTGAGTTTGACGCTATATACATGGACTTATTATTATTATTATTATTATTATTATTATTATTATTTTATTGGAGATTGTTCCATATGAATGGAACTGCAGCCTGGAATGACCGATCTGGGAACGACTTTGTATGGATCTTTAGAGATTGAATCATGTGCATGTCTGTATACAAGCAATGTATGTTGGTGCTAGATTATGGACAGTCTTGAAAATAAAAAAGAGGTCCATTAAAAGCATAAAATCACCGATTAAGTTGTCATTTTGGATCAAATTGGAGTTTAAAATGCAAAGTACATGCACTTAGCATACATATACCGGTAATCGCTTTTGTACCTCCAAATATCTTTATATAATATATGCAAATAATCTCTCTAAATATTATCTTTTATTTCAGTGACAAATTTGCACCAAACATTAACATTTGTATATGTATTTACAGCACTAGTATAAATGAGAAAGTGGGTAATTAAAACAATTGAAATGTATACAGTATTAAATTGCTTTGAGGATAATTGCCTACCATTCCCAAAGTGATGGTGTCCACAACAGTAAGGTTGATCCAATCATTATCCAACTGAACAACACAGTGATGACACATACAATTTTGATACGGTCCCCATCACAATGCGCACGTAAGGCATGTGCATTTTCATGGAAATCATCTGTAGTTATAACATAGTCTGTAGTCTGTGTTATACTTCTATGCATCTCATTTAATTTCTGTTGGGATTTTGCAAATGTTCACGACTAAAGTATTACATTTATAGCATTTACATATTAAGCAGGTTGCTAACACAATAGGTCAACATATTCTTAATTTATATTTGAAGAATTCATCACAAGGATAAATTTGTGAAATTTAAAATGTAATTGGTTAAATTTATATCTATTCTATTTCTGACATTCCTATAGAGAATACTTGATTATAGGGATTACATTATTTGGGTTACTAGGTCTGTACACTTTCAGATAGGGATCCGGTATACGTTCAGATAATTATTGTGTCATGTGGCCTTTCTTTATCATGCTGTCAAATAGCAGGTCTCCAGGGCAGGTTGGAACTCGAGACATCAATTTTAATCTCCTAAATCTGACGATATACATGTATAAATGCACTACTATGTATTATTCATTCCTCCCTGTAAAAGAAATAGCTATGCAAATCTCATATATATAAATGGCGTACTCATTGTCTTTCGGAGGGTATCATTTACAATCTCCTCTTTTAGAAAACATCAGGATAATGCCAAGGTCGATAGTTATTTGAATAATGTTTTACATGGAATGTATCAAGATGAATAAAACATGAACATGATTTTTTAGCATTAATATAGTTTAAAACAAATTTACTCGCCATTAGTTTGTTGTGGCGACACATATTACCGTAAGTAACCCTCCAATAGTTCTAATAATGTACGGGAATACCTCCAATAGTTGTGCACGTGCACAAATATAGATTTCAACGTTCGAGATGTGCAAGTTTTTATTATAATTCAGGGATATTACAATTTGGGTCGATTATTACAATTCAGGGCTCTTCAGGGGGTGGGTGGGGGGGGGGGGGGACAAGAAGAAACCCGCAACATCCGTAG
>JAUTBT010005069.1:0-26859 GCA_032361225.1 Lepetodrilus schrolli
CGGGTTTCCTCCTGCCCTAAACTGACAAGTCGTGATATAAGTGAAAGAATCTTGAAAGCAACTTAAAACCCCAATTTAAAAAAAAATCAAAATAAAAAGAATAATGGTTTTCACATAATGTTGCAGAATATTTATAGTCTGACTTGAAGGTGCCACTATTTCACAGCTGTATTTGGAAACCGAACCATCAAACAAGCTTGTTTCCTACCAAGATTGGTTGACTTCTTAAAGGCATACAATAATGGTTGCAAAATAAAAAATACAAAAAAAACCCAATAAAATATGAACATTTTAAAAACCACTGGGGATTGTGGAAAATGTAGTCTATTGCCCAATATACTTAGATATAATGTAGACAAATCAAATGTACATACTTTCTGGTAAAGTATAAGTATAAGTATGACCATGAAATATATCAACAGACTATGATTGTATACAGTATCTTGCTAAATCTGCTTTAAATTTGTTGTTGACTATTGTAAATTTTTAATACCAGCCAATAACATGTATCAACATACTAGGAATACAAAGGATGTTTAATGATTTTTATTTCTCAAATGCATGTGTTGATCATCTGATTGGGTGGAGTGGAGAAAGCAAATATTTTCTTGTCAATATTCTCCAACAGCTTGTCGGTATCTACAACTGCTAAAATAACACAAATTTAGTTCAATATTAATATTGAAAAGTAACCTAGTTTATTTTTATTGGTAAAACCTGATATTTCATTAGATCTATGTAATAAGTATAGTTTCATGTTGGGAGTCTTAATTATTATTATATTTTTTTTAATTTGGGTTTAGAGTCGCTTTCAAGATTCTTTCACTTATATCACGACTTGTCAGTTTAGTGCAGGAGGAAACCCACATCATCCGTAGCACTGAATGTTGCAGTAAACCTGTGAGCACTGGCTGGTACTGACAAGGCCAAGGATGATGGCTGCATTGCCACTCTACAGACATTGCATCCTATCAATATCGCGTCAGAAATGTAACTTTTGCGAACATTGATGCCATGTCCCCGGGGCGGGATTTGAACCTGGAACCTGCTCTACCACTGCGCTACCACCCGCCCGCTTGTTGGAGTCTACTCTATATACTAGTACCACACATTTCTGTTTTATTATTTGTGAACATGTATCAAAATGTTCAATAAAATTAACAAGAGTATGGATCATTGACCGCGCAGGTGCCCGGCCCCGAGATAACAAAACATTTTGAGTTTGATTTCATGCTCGAGCTTATATTTTATATGGAGATTTGTATATTCTTTTGATAATTTGTGTGTATTTTTTTCCTAGTATACATTTTCTCACAATTAAGTTGAAACAAATTATTGATGACCAGTAAATATGCGTAAAATCTATTTTTTTAATTTTTCTTAATTTAATTTCTTTTTAAAACATTGTTTATTGGCTAAGTCTACCAGGATTAGTGAACAGCCAACAGCATGGCTATCTTTATTTTAATATTAAATATTCCATAATTATTCATTTTAATGTTGTGTTCATTAACATTCATTCAAATGACAGATGAATACATAAATTATTATTTAAAAATATTTCAATGACTTAATTATAGCTATGTTTTATAGCTGGAACAGCTGTTGTGAAACAAAGCTTCCTAATTTACTCTGTAATATGGAAGTATATTAAAACGAAAATTATTCACAAATATATTGATTTAACGGAATGGATCACTTGAGAGAAAGGTTCATTGTTTGAAGTCTATCAGGAAAGTCTCTCATGGTGCTTAACTGCACCGCTAAATGGTTCTCAAATGTGTGTTTGATGCAAGGATGTTGTTAGGTGGTCAGCTTGACGTGGTGGCCTGATTAATCAGTCTACCATTGGTGCTTCTCCAGGGATGTCTGAATTACCTCCCCTTGATGAGCATTACCAGCCACACACTGGTAGATACAGTTACTCTGACACTGAGTTCTGATTGTAGACTGTTCATTGTATACAATACAGGCAGCAGTAGAATTGGAGCCAGGCAGAATGCAAATAGAATTGGGTCATTTAGGCCATAGATATTTGATTCCCTGGTTTACAGATTTTTCTGTGATAATTTTGGCTCAGGTTGTCGAAAATATACATAAATATAATTTGATATTTTGTACAGTCAGTCAGGCTATAGTTATTTGACTCCCTTGTTTACGAATCTGCTGACCCGATTCTTTCCATTTTGGAAGATAAAAATAATTATTTTTATTATATTCCGCCGACAGTTTAATAGCCTTTAGAAAATTATAATAATAATTGACGAAGGGGACAAGTCGTAAAAACCATCACTGAACATGAACAAAGACCTGCAGGCAATGGTTGACACAAAGTTGAAGCTACCGTAATTTGATTGGTTACTAATAGATATGTATAACAAAAGTATAATTTATAGCAAGTACTGCTATTGACAAGCAGTTCTTTGAAAGTATTGGTACATATAAATCTGAACAATTTATGTGTACTGGTGTTTATAACAATTATATTGATCAATTATATTTATTTTATGTAAACTAACCATTAATAATCTCCAATTATTATTATTATTATATTGGACACGACCAACTGTCGTGAAGTTGTAAGTTTGGAATTGGTAGGGTATACTCAATTCCTAACACTATCCAAAATTTGAGTGACCTACATTAAATATTTTTTGAGTAACAGTACCAAACAGGGGTTTGTAACATTACTTGCCAGACTATTGAATATTTAATTGAATGAATAAATGCTGGCATTTAGGAATTGGTAGAGACAATATGCAAGATGCCATAGAACAAAATTTGGTCACATAATTTTCTTAATTAGTATTCCTCATATATCTCCAACCATAGTATTTGTGGGATAGCTGTAATTTTTATATTCTTGTAGAATTATTCTGTATTGTTCTGTAGAAAGAGGTGATGGATTCAAATGTACCCAGATTTTCAAATTTAATTCTGTCTGTCTGTCTGTCTGTTATTTGACCCATGGGATAGGAATCTCGCACTGAGCAGAAACTTGGTTGAAATGGTTCCTTGGAGAAATGAGAAGAATTTGAATTTAAGCCAAAGGGTTATTTTACAGATGTCCCAAAACTGCTCAGTTATTGAGGAAGTGATGCTCTTCTACTATACTCTGATAGACATTGTCAATGATGATTGCCAGGCCGAGATCAATTTTCAACTATCCCAAATGTCTTGGTCATTGCACCACCAATGTGCAACATTTAACCCTCTCCCTGCTGGATTAGGCACAAGCACTGCTCATTAAGGCATTCCAGTTGCCTTCACCAGGGAGAGGGTTATACATGTGATGACCAATTATTTGTTAATGAAACTTGAAGTGTATTCGAGATGTTTAACTTTGAGCACAAATTACGTCTATTTCTTTGAACTTGCACAGAAGTGTAACATATCTAGTTTTCAAGATGTCTACCTCTGGGCTGAGACTTGATCTATTTCTTTTGAACTCGCACAGAAGCATAACATATCTAGCTGTCAATATGGTTATCTCTGAGCTGACATTTCATCTATTTCGTTTGAACTTGCACAGAAGCGTAAAATATCTAGTTTTCAGGAACAATCGTCATTGACAGGTTAACAGAAGTGTCGATTTATTTGTGTGTCATATGTACACTCTTTTGACTGCTGAAGAGACATGTAGTGGAAGTCTTTAAGAAGTTGCAATGTACTCTTGTTGCTCCCTGGAGGCTACTGAGATGCTTGCACAGGCTAAGATCAATTTGTTTTGTAGAGCAGGTCATGTATCTATTTCACATGCTTCTATTGTGCGTGCATGTGTGTCTTTAGGTTATTGGAAATCTGGCCATGTGTTCTGCTGTTTAAGCAAAACAGCGAGAGTATTTGAACGGTGTCACGTTCCTTTACACAAAGTTCTATGGTTCTCGAAGGTCTGTGGTTTTTGTAATGATAATTCGGCCAGGTTACCAATTGAACATTCTGTGTGTTCTCAACACTGATTGGAGACTGTTTGTCTAATTGTTCGCAATATTGCCGCAGAATTTAATAGTCGGATATATTTGCTGCCTTTCGAGAATACCATTGATAATAAGAGATCCATTTTGCCACAGGTTGTTTTCTTACTTCTCACGGTGCCAATGGACTAATTAATTTAAACATGTTTAACCGTCTTCCTGACAGAGGTGATATCGGATGCCTTACAGCACAATGATTCAGATTAATGAAGTGGGACGGCGCCAAATATCACAGATTTTATGTGAAATGGAATAAATGTTGACTACTTACACAGAGATGAACTGACATAAGGTATAGTTCTGTGTCTGCGTAGGTGTATAAACAACATTGTAATGTATTAATGTTTGATAGCCAAGACGCAGCCTCTAACAAATACACGGGTGTGTGTTAGCACAGAATATGGGCAGATGCCGTGGCAACATGGTGGAACACAATCAATAGACTAGCACGTCAGTATTGTCTTTTACACGAGTTTCCGTTTTAGATCAGGAATGGGATGGTGCGATGGTAGCAAAAAAGTCTAATGTATCTCAGTTTGAGCCTACCTTGTGGCTGGTATGCTCACCACGAAGGCTGGTATTTTCTCCAAGTAAGCTGATATATTCTCCATGAAGGCTGGTATATTCTCCATAATGGAGAATTGTTGAACATCTCTCTGACTACAGTTTCAACAGATGGTTATTGTTCTTAACCATGAGTCTTTCCATATCCCATAGTTGTGTCAGGTTTGACTCCTACTGAAATACAGTAAGAAAAAAACCTGTTAGATCACAAATCCATTTAATATATTGATTAAAATCTGTCGATCATCAAAATAATGTTTCGATGACAGTTTAATGCATTTTTTTTGTAGCACCCAATTTCAATATTCTTTTGATCTGGCAGGCCATCACAATCTCACCATTAAATTTATGAGGAAATATTCTTTTTATAAAATTGACCGATGAAAGTTATTAAATCTATCGACGAGTGTTGATATATTTGATATTCCAAGACACTTGGGTAAGATTCTCTATATGTGCACTTCTTTCATGACAGAACAGTGTGCAGAGTACTCCGAACAGGAAAAGTATCCAATGGTATATTTAGAATATGTAAAAATAATATAAATTAAATATGGCATCTAAAGATGATCTTGCCATTTTAATGAGACGGTAGGAAGCTAGACCATACATTGTAATAATTCCTACGCCATTTCTCTGGTGGGTTAATTAATGTCTCCATTCCATATTATAGTTGCCAGACATACAATATCTCGAGTTCTGACTTCTGAACCCACAAGCAAATCAATGAATTTCTTGAATTGGATACGTCTGCAGGTCTATTTTGGGGTCAAGACTGTATTAAGATTATTTCTCATAATCTAAGATATTCTCAAGGGATGTCTCAGTCCATGTATATGTCTTGCTGCAATTCATCTAGATTGTGGCACAGTTGAGAAAATGCCAGTATAGCTGCAGTTTTGAGGTATTATTGGAATGTCAATGAAAATTAATCAGTAGAAATTCTGAACGAGATGCTACCATAATATCCCTAATAGCAAAAGATTAACCCTCGGGCTGCCAAATTAATTTGACATCATGACGTTGGAGCCAATGTAAACTGCAGTCTATATACTTAAAGTTGAATATCTATATAACCATTAGGGGCATTGGTTACTATAGCAACCAGTGGTGATCAAATTAGGAAAATTCAGTATATTTCAGTATGATAGCCACCTATATATAAAACTGCCTTACAATTTAGCAGAGTTATATCTATAAGGATGGATCAATACAATGGAATCCACATTTTAGCAAATTTCTGCACACAAAAAAGAAAAGATTTCAGGCTATAAATATGGTGAAAACTGAAGATAAAAAGAAAGGATGGACATAACGTGAGAGACAGTTTAATGTATGACCCCCATGAACAAGTGTATTTTGGTGTTTTTTGTCGCAGCGGGAATATTTCACCCATATGATACCCGAAATATATGAAACATGGATAAAGATACTATGACGATGTATGTAAATAATTTTTAATTTAAAATTATTTTTAACATGGCTTTTATTATATTGTTTACATATACCATTGCTTTCATCTCTTTTTCAATTCACTTGATATCTGTCTATTTGAAGTAGAAAATGTTCATCACGGAAGCTCCTTCTTTCTGATTAATCCGTCAAACATGACATATTGTTTGCTTGCACAAGGGATGACGTCTGTATTCGCCACTGAAGTGAACATGCAAACTTCCGAGTTGATCATATTTCAAGTGACAGATGCTCCCAGAGGAAACCTGAAAGGACCAATGCCTGAAAGGACCAATGACCAAATAGTATGGTGCGTGTTGACGCGGCCTTGACCTTCTGATGGTCGCGTTATTGTGGAGATCATGATGGATGGTGCCTCGGTGGGAAATCTCAGAGATACCGGTACCATACCAAGAAGTACGCCTAGAAGAAGCATGAACAAAGGGATTTAGACCATAATGTGATGGCAGCTGATGTATCACTGCTTGAGCTGACTGGCTTGGCAAGAGAACCAAGCCTGTCATCTGTTGTGATGTTCATATTAACCCTCTCCCTGCCGGATTAGCCACAGACACTGCTCTTTAACCCTCTCCCTACTGTACATGTACAGCTTTTTAGGGCATCTTCGGTTGCCTTTAGCATGGAGAGGGTTAAGACATCTCTAGTTGCCTCCAGCATTGAAATGGTTCATATAGTCTTATAAATTTCTATTAAATTGTCTTGAACGAGTTTTAATATGAAAGGGAATATGTCTAAGAATATTTCAAATGTCATTGATTTTATTACTACATAGTGACATTTACATATATTACACTATTAACTCCAATCCACCTGTTGTATGATGGATTATCTCCCTTGACAGATCAATACGAAGCGTATGTATGGGTTGTTTGGCACGCTACTACTGTGCAGGGATGGCTAAGTACAGTTTGTGTAGCAGGCAGAGACATAGTACAGGCACAGTTCAGGCATGGATGGTTGAGCTCATATTAACGTTAGACCAACAGAGACTTGCTTGGAACTGATACTCGGACGCATAGCTCTGTTTAATGTCACTGCTTCCTGTCGCACTGTCGGATATCTAGCAAAAAACACCCCCCGAAAAAAATCAATGGCATCCTCGAAGATAATTGTTAATCCGTGTTATGGAATGTTCCGCGTGTGCTGCAGGTGAATATATGTGGACGTAATTAATGGATTTGCATGTGGAATTCATTGTCGTGAACGTCACAATGCCTGAAGAGTCATTGATTCTTACAGGCAGTGTTTCAGCATCTAGAGGCAGCCGGGATTACCATTCATTGCTCGGTAGACTGACGACAGCTTCTGTCATCTAAAGTGTCTCCTGGATGATAATATTGTCATTTTCTCCTTTATTCCGAAGAAGGAGTAGATAATAACTGAGGTGCTTTATGCCGTACAGGATGTGAGCTCGCGATGAGCACCCATGTGCAAGTGTGCGTGCATCTGTCATCGTTGTTGTTTATATATGAGGATTAAAAGCATTCGATGTTCGGAAACAGACTTGAAGGATTTGACTTTTCTGCAAAAGGCTTGCTGGCCCTCTGTTGCGGGTTCGCCGCCAAATCGCCACCGCCCAAGGCGAAGTCGCAACACACCAGCGGCTACGAAAGTAGTTGTGACGAGACAGACTGTATCAATGAGGGAGGGGTGAAGAAGCGGTCCTCGTCCATTGTGAGTGGTCGCTCGGTCAGAACGCCGACTGGGGGGTCCGAGGAAGGCAAGAAAAAGAGATCGAGACATAGGAAGAAGGGCAAGGAAAACTCTGATACCGTAGCCAATGGTCTGTATTTCCTTACTGCGTATCCCTACCCATTATAGCGTAGAACCTGTGTGTTTTGTTTTCTTATATGGATCCATTCTATAGCATAGAACCAGTGTGTTTTGTTTTCTTATATGGGTACATTAATGTTATGTATTTTCAAGTAAATATAACTTTATCCAGTTGTTACTGTTCTGTTTACATACTGAGTCTCTCTACATGTTATGCCATAGCAAGTGTATATTTTTGTTTCTCATATAGAAGTTCATTAATTGGTTGGTTGGTTGATTTTGGGTTTAAAGCCACTTTCAAGATTTGTTCACTCACATCATGGCTTGCATGCATATGTACTGCTTGTACTAGTCTGGATTTCCACCATTTTTTAAATTTAGTGCTAGCTCACTTGGAGGTATATCATGCCGCCGATAGAACATGAATACCCCACCCAGACACAGTATACTGACTCCGGGCCGACCAGTCCTTGCTTTACCCCTTTAATTCTGAGCGCCAAGCAGGGGAACAACAAATACCATCTTTTAACGTCTTTCGGTATGACGCGACCGGGGATGAAACCCACGACCTTCCGCACTCCGAGCTGACGCTCTAACCATTACGCCACGGAGCCAGCTATATCAAGAGAAAATGACGATAAAACGAGGTAGATGTAGAGAAAGGTACATATAATAAAGGGACAGTAGCAGTCTTTATGAATTAATATGCATTTTAATTGCAATATTTATATTTTTTTAAAGTTTTACGTTGCTGAGGAAATATTTCACATATACAGTACCTCAAGATACAGAATATGTTAAAGTAATAACAAAAGTAAAATAACAAAGTTCCCACAAGGCACGATAGCTGTTCAAATTCAAATATATAGTTTATCAGAATTAATTTTTCAAATATATGGAGCTATTCAATAGGAAATAATGATTAACATAGAACAGTACAACAGTTTAGCGATGAAGGCGTCACTACAAATGATCGTATTTGTCATGGCAGTATTAAATTGTGGTAATTTTAGAAGGGTCGTCCTTATCTAGCATATTTAGCATTTTTCGTATATAGAGACTTTAAAAACAAAACAAAATTGCCAGCAAATAGAATTCCATGAAAATGTGCTATACAGCCTTTAATACATGTGCATCGTGACTTAGTCAATGATATTTACAATGTAAAGCTTTTTAGTCATGTCCTCAAACAGATCATAATTTACAATTTAAGATAAATACAAAAAATTATTACATGGATTACATTTGTTACTATTACAGGTATTTACAAATATTAATTTCAAACACCTTTCCATATTTACTGTTAGTAAATATAAATTTTTGTTATAAATAATTATAAATAGTCTTCACTAATAATTTACTGGATTGCTCTCTCCACAGAATAACAATCTTGAATTTATTTTAAAATTAATGAATATAAAAAGTGTAGTTTAGTTTTTTTAATTAAACAAAGTCTACCATAGCATTCAGTTAATTGTTTTTGCTAATATTTAATTAAACCACCAAGCCCAGCAAAATATTCCCAGATCCATTTTTCATGGTAAGAGATAATATATTTATTACAACACTAAATTGTAATGGGCTACAGCGGTAACACATATCCAAGGGGAGATAACAAAAGAATTGTCAAAGTTTGGGTCATGAAGATGATAGTCGTCTGGCAAGCAGTTTCCCATTTCCCCATTCAGAATGCTAGAATATTGGCTACCATCTTGAAAATTAAATCAACATCATGACTTAATCATTAGATGTATCACCAAAATCTTTGACAATTACCATTGCACTGAACTTTATTTAAAAGTAAAAGTAGTGTTATTTTTGCATTCATGAGCAGCTTCCATGGTGATGACACAGATACCAGAAAAATATGCCATGATACAAACTCATAACAATAACATCTCCAATGAATTAAACTTAAATCGAATATATATATATCTGTTATTACGTATTTCCAGATATTGATTGATTTGTTGTTTGCTGTTATTTTCAATAAATGTACAGATAAATTATTATAAATGCTAAAATAACTACCCATAACACTGAATAACATCATATTCTCTGAACTCAGTAAAATAAACCACCCAATAGAACAATACTAAAACATAAACAATTATCGTTGGTCTCCATTATAAAAATTATTCCCAGTTGTCATGACGATTCCTTGTGACTCACAGGGAATCCTAACTCCTCAGTGCTTCCAGCCTCGCTTTCATCTGGTCCAGCTCTTCCTCATCTTCTTCCTCGTCGACGGAGAGTTGGGGCTGCGTGACCCCTGAAGCGCCCTCCAAGGTAGGCAACGTGTCGTTTACTGCAGCTGGAGCTTGACCTATGATACCTGGATACGGAAGTAAAACATATAATTATCACATTTGAAAATATTACTTAAAATAGAAAATCAGAGGAAACAAACCCATTAGATGTTAACCTTAATTTATGATTTTTTTTAACAGGAAATACCGACAGATTCACTGAAAGTATGGGAGTTTTTTGTTATTGCTGGTCCTTTGGGCTGAGAGCTTTTCTGACCAGTATAATAACCTTATTATGGGAGTTTTGGTGAAGGATCAAGAGCTTTCAAAGCTGTTGGGTCCTTCTCACCAGCAGGTATTTTTGAGATTTTGTGAATACTGACAATACCCACTGTCCACTGTGGGTGTAACATTTTCTTATATATATATATATAAAAAAAAATATATTGATTTTTTTTCCATATCATATTTTTTTCTTCTTTTGACAGCACAATTCAGTGTGGGTGAACAACTCACCCTCGGTCAGCTCAAACAGAACCTTCTCCACCTCCTCATCAGCCTCGTCATCCAGTTCGTCATCCTCTCCCATCTCCAGAGTGTCATCCATCATTTCCTCTAGGATGCCAGCCTGTGTACAGACCACCAATGATATTAATCACCAGTCTACATTATTAGTTACCAGCGTGATTTCCAAGTTTTTACAAGATGAAATTTCTCGTATAGGGCTAGAGGTGTATGAGGAAAGAAACCCATTAGATTTGAACTTTAAAATATATTTTTTTACAGAAAATTAATTTTTGTTATGAAAAGAAAATTAATTAAAACGTATCCGTCAGCAGTCAAAAAGCTATTGGAATTATAATAATCCAGACTAGAGCACAAACACGGTAACAGATATACGTTTCCAGGCCACCTCTCATCCAATCATTAGAATTATTGCATATTTTGGATAGTATGTATTAAATTAAATAGAGAACACACATCAGCTGAGATGTCAACATCAAACAAACCAGAAGTGATGTTAGACAGATAGATCAGCAGTGACATTAAAGGCATACACAGATATGTAGGATCATATTGGACTAAATTTGAGCTAAAATGCTACGTACATTCACTTTTGTATTATGCATAAGAAAATAGACACATCTACTATAAATGTGGAAACAAATTTACTACCATATGATTTTTAAATTTCTTGACTCTCTGAATATACTAAGCAATGGACAGAGCCACTATAATGTGTCATCATGATTATCAGGTGACAACACCATCCAATATTAATTAATTTAACCTTCATTGTGCTACAGGCAACCAGAGGAGCCATTAATCAATTGTAATCACTCCAGCACTCAGACTGACTGACGACATGACCACGACAAATTTACAGAATATCTGAATGTCTTATTATCGTCCACAGAGAATCGATACCTTCATCATCTCTTTGGACATTTCTCTCATGGTGGCCTGTACTTCTGGGACCTTGATCAATGCCTGCATGGAATTCATAACCTGTGTGCTCTTCTCCAGTGCTCCTACCAATCTCAGAGTGGCTGGAATTAACAATAGATATACTGAATAATACTGTATTGCAAATAATAATAAATAACATACTTATTTGTAGAGGATTCTGATGATGTCAGTAATTTACTGATGAAACGTCAATTGATGATTGTTAAAATTTCTGAAATAATAATGGATGATTTTGATTAATTAATTGATTAAAATGTGGGATGATTATCACATATTATTGATAAAAATCAATAATATTTCCATTTAATTTGCTTAATAACGAGTAGGATAGTAAATTGTAAATTGTATGACAACTCTAAATACATTTTGATAGTTTGTAACTAATAAATATGAATGAATTATTGTTTTACGTTGCAGTGGGAATCTATCACCCATACATGATGACAAGTATGAATAAAGAGTGGACTTTATAAAAAATGTGTCTCATAAGTGATAAGACACATGTGATATAATACAAATACTATGTTGCGATATAATACAAATACTATGTTGATAGCAGTAAAGACTATGGACAAAAATAACTGGCTACTTTGGTGATGTCTTCAACTCCCATGGAATATTTAATTTATCATCACTGAACTTTCAGGGAAGAAGCTTTTACACCATCATATTTGTAAACACAAAATCAACTGTGGCTTGTAGGATTAGCATGAGGTGCTGGATAGAGACATGAGACCACATTGGACTACAAACCAAATAGTAATAATATGACATGTAAATATGATCCCAAAATTGTCATTGGCCAATATCTGTAAGAATAACTGAACAGTTGCTTTGACAATTTGAACATCGCTTTGGGAATTTTTCACCCACACGCAAGACAAAATAAGAGTTGTTTCCTTTACCAAGCTGGTTTTTCATGTTCATCTGGACCGAACTGATGTGGGCTTTGGATGTGTACAGCTTGCCGACTTGTTTCCTGGCTCGCATTATCTCCTTCGCCAGGATGCGGCATGACTCAGTCTCGCCTTTCTTCGCGGAAGACTTCAACAGTCTCTTGGTCTTTTCTTCTTCTCTTTGAATTGCTGAAAATGTATGAATTAATGAATTAGTGCTTTACGTCCCAGCAGGAAGATTTCACACATAAATGACGAAAGAAATTGCATGTATTAGTAAGTGATACAATTCATATTGATGGTGTAGAAAATAATACGGCTATGAATGAAAAATTGTCCAACTGATACACTAGTAAAATTCTCTGTGACAAAATGGTGCATGCTAGTATAAAAAAAAATTAATAGGCTGAAAAAGTACAAATATAATTATTATGCATTGCAGCAACTGCCCATGTTACATTCCATACCTTTGATCTGTCTCTCGATTCCATAGCCCTCCTTTCTCAGTTTGTGGTTCCAATCATTTACCTGAAACATCCATGCAAATATGTGTTTATTCACTAAACACCAATGGCTTAATCTCCAATTTACAAGACCATGCAACCATTTGGCCTAAACTGCTAAAGTATACATGCAACCCTCAATATACCGAGAATACATCAAATGATGATAAACATTTCTTGCAATAAATACAATATCGTCTTGTCATTCATGTCGGCTAACATGTTAAAACAAAAAACCCGGTTATGTAGCCACTGTAGGGGGATGCTCGTCATGTCTTGAACTCTTGAAACCAACGTTTGTTATTTGTTTTGTTCATGCATATCTATATATTATTTTGTTAGAGCAGGAGTACCTATTCATATGGCACTTCTGTCTAGTGTCAAGTCTGTCGAACATGAAAATCTCATACTGAAATTGATCAGTTTCAGTTTTCACAGTCACACTCAGTTGAATCATCAAATGATCAGTCAACTTTTGCAGCCTACTTCGTAAATCCTCATTGACTGACACATTATAAACGTACCAAATCCTTAGGAGGTCTATCCGATGTTTTCCCAAATAAACCCATGGCGATAGAATAGTGAATACAGACGAAAATTCACAATGTAAACATGATAAAAACTTTGTATTATTGCAAAATCGGAAAAGCTCTCAAGACTTCCGCATCGGCATGCGCAACATACACTTCCTCATTATGTATAAACAGTAGGGGACGTTACTCTTAACAAGCTCAGATTGCACTAACTGGCGAGTTGTGAGTTCGAATCATATAAGAAATTATGTAAAATAATTATCTACTTTACGCGAACTTTTGTACCACGTTTATTGTAAGATACTCTACAAGTGCTCGAGATATGGTCGGAACAAATGAGAAAACACGGAAAAAAAAATCGGCCAGGTCGGCAATCAGCGAAACATAAATGTAATAACATCGAAAATAGGAAATATCAATATAATACTTTATTGGGTGTCACATGTCGCGAAAAAATAAACAAACCTAAAAATATACATACATAATCCAAAATATGTATAGATCTACTGTGGGTTGCATTTTCATTTTTTCTTCTAACGATATTTTTCGCCGTAAAATGTGACATATTATTTCATTGAATTAATTACATGTAATCATTATTTTATTTGAATCCATGGTCTCATAACACATCACATTAACCTTGTATCACATTTAATATCACATGAGCAATATGCAAATGTTATAAACGCTTATAAATGATTTACCCAAGCTCGTCCAGAAATTCGGAATCGACTTGGAGCCAATAATTGCCATTTGGCACAGTTCTGACAGTAAAGTTAATCTCCTATCATGAAATAATTCGAAATGTGCTACAATGCTCTGTTGTAAAATTAACCATATCAATAGAAGCTTGCTGGCATGAACTTTTAAATACGCAATGGTAAGAATGCTTAGACATTTCCAAAAATCTTGCATTACTAGTAAGCTGGATGTGAATCAGTGAACCTACCTATCCATAAGTTTAATTTCCATAAAATAGTCCCCATAGAAAATATACATGTATATGTTACAGTCAATCTCTAAAATCAGGCAATGTGTAAAATGTTTGAAACTTTCAGTGACATTCTTTCCACTAAGTCAATTTTTAAAATGCCTGAAATGATAAAATGACTCCCCTTACTTAACAGATTGGCTGGTGTGAGTTTGTTGAAAGAAAATGAAGATAATGTGCACATTTTCATAGGTATTCATACAAATCTGTGTTAATACATATAAAAATATATGCAATCCTGTGTGAATATCTACAAAAACGTACGCATTATGTTCAATTATTTTCATCAAACTCACGCCAGTCAATCTGTCAAATAAAGGCAGTCAGTTTTGTCATTGCAGGCTTGAATGAATTGAAATTCACTGAAAATTTAATACATTTGACACATTGCCTGATTTTAGACATTGACTGTAACATATATACAACATGTTAACCTGCTATAAAAAGTGACAGTCTTGACCGGTATTACAGATTTGATCATGATCATGAGAAGTGTCCACAGTTTATTAAGCCTTGACAGTCTTTCAGTACATGAAACTTGGCACCCGTACTTTATACCATAGAACCACATTACATGAAATTAACACTACTAGAACACATGAACATACTATACTGTGTATTTCTAAATACTTCTTCTCCTGGCTCTTTGATCTACACAGTATAACTGTTCCAACATCCCAATTCACGACACTCCCAACAACCGTAGAATTATTTACATGAAACTCATACTACTACATATGAAAAGACAGATTTCTAGAAATTGCTTCTCATTACTCTACACTGTCCCGACATTAATCCTAATTCATAATTTCTGTCAGACCTCCTTCTCACCCAAATACTCCTATTCAAAATATCCCCATAGTTCAGGTTAGCAAGTCTAGATTACTGGAGTTTATTTTCACTCCTGAGTCTACCTGATGCATCACACTACTGCCAGCATCCGTGGCACCGATGGAGTGAGATATTTAGCGGAGCTATTTGGCCAAGCTAGCTTCGAATTCGGCCAAATGTGCCGCTGGTTCTAAACAATAGGAAGACAAGACAATAGACTGGGCGTGTCTTCATGTGCTTGAAACTTGAAATAGCGAATACCACTGACTTAGGCCTGCCTGTACAGGTGGTGGCTAGACCATAGAAACAGAGGTACGGCTTGTATGTTACAGAGTATTATATGCTAGTTATGATTGACAACAAGAGTCGGCGAATGCACTATATGATAAGACAATAGACTGGGCGTGTCTTCGCGTGCTTGAAACTGGAAATAGCGAATACCACTGACTGAGGCCTGCCTGTACAGGTGGTGTCGTTTACTTCTATGTTTATTGAATGTATGCATGTTTTTATTTGCAATCCATTCACAAGGCAATTTTATGGAATGCTGTACTTCATAATGAATCGTGGAAGAGAATAATTATGATAAAGACGAAGATAATGATCTCTCCTAGCCTCGTTTGGATGATAATGTGGTTTTATATATAAATACTCCATGAAAACTAATTAAAATTAAAAACGACTTCCTGTTAATAAGCATAGTTAATCATTAGATCTGCATTTAACAGGATTGACTATTCTATTAACAAATGCAGCACTTACAATGTTGAAGTAAACGGACGAACCAATGACGTAACAGCACGTGCAGTTGGCTCATCCTCTTACTACTAATGTAACCGCGTCAAAAATGTAAATTCCGTAATTCTGGATTACCAAGGATGGTTCGAACCCGAGACCTTTGGCCAGATTATCCAGGTCTACCAACGGACCAACGCCGTTCATTATCAAATGTATTCCAGCTCTCTAGACTTGTACGAGTCAATGGGGATTGTGTTTCAGTGTTGGTGTTGGGGCAGGATCGAATCCTAGACACATTTCGTCTTTTAGGTCTTTCTCAGTTGTTCTGTTTTTTCTTTTAAATTGGTGATTTAGAGCCGCTTTCAAGATTCTTTCACTTATATCACGGCTTGCCAGTTTAGGACAGGAGGAAATCCGCAACATCCGTAGTAGTAAGCCTGTCGGTACCGCAAGGATGAGCTGTTTGTACTGTGGCAACGCTGTTATTATCCTTGGTTACTGCAAGACTCGGGGCTAATGACAAACCGTAATAGTTATCATTGAAACAATCTTGAAAGTGACTGTAATTCTAAAACTTAGCAAAACTATATATGAAACAGAAACTTATTCCGACCATATTGCGGTGGATTTTCATCCTTGTGGGTCTCAAAAACGTGTGTATTCCATCTTTCAAGAGGCTTCTTAATTCTCAACAAAGCTTGCAACCAGCACGTGATCAGCAGACGAAACGATCTGTCGACATCCTGACACCCCGAGGCCCAACTCGGACAATGTTGCCGATAAAAAGATAAGGAGGGAAATAAATAACACCGCCTCGGCGAGAGAAGCCACGTGCTAGACCTCTCGCTGTACATCCACTGTGTTCTATGTCTGCATCAGAAGTCTAGACGTCTGACAGGTTCTATTCTTTCAGGATGTTTTTGCCTTTCTTCCTATCTGATATAATATATACCGAGTCTATCAGAACACCATGACGTCATCAGTCCAGATGTGCGAGTTCTTGTAGTACTGCAGTATTATTTGAAATGCAGATGGCATGGAATGGATTTGAGATCGAGGAAAGAATTTTATAAGACCCGCTGACGGGCAAAGGTTTGAGTATTCTTTTCCTGACATTGTCACATGATACGTTCTTCTTAGATTCAAATATAAATGTATACATATTAAAAGATTCGTTGAGATTATGTACAGTGGTATATTAAATAAATGGCAAAGTTCATCGTTCCTGATTGTAAAATGCAAAATAATAATAACAAAAATAATAATAATTACAAATAAAAAAATACGCAAAGAATACAACTTTTTAAAGACACATGACAAAGAAAGAAACAAATAAACAAAGAAAGAAAGAAAGCAAAGCAAGAATAAAAAAGAAAGTTAACTTTTTCATGTTCTGTCATTGCAGTAGAACATCATTTTAACTCTTAATTTGTGCTTTAACTAAAACAGTTCAGGGCAAAACTATATTCTATCATTACACTCAGAGCATGGAAAAGCATACTATATTATTAAGTAGTCGCGAAAATAATTGGATATTTATTTAATATGAACTTATAATAGTCAGGAGCGTAGCTTCCTATAGGACGTGTAGGCCGAGGCCTACACTTTTTTCCAAAAGTTTAAACACAGTGACACATCGACAACCCCCAGACTCCCCTAGCATTGATGATTCGGCCTACACATTAATTTAAACCAAGCTACGCCCCTGACAGTGACGTATTGTGACATCCTATATTATACTTTATTAGGGCATTACCAACATCTGATGTGGTTCCTTGAACACGTAATATAAATACACCTGAAGTATGAAACGCAGAGGAATTTAAGCTACCAACCCGTTATAGCGACGAGTTTAGGACATACGACATAAAACACTTGAAAACTCATATCAAACTGTACAGCTTTTATTTTTTGTTCGTGTATCGACAGTATTCGACAAGGATATTTCGATGGTTCGCACCTATTAGCAATCTTAATCACATTGATGATTTACGCTTGCAATAAGCCTATACCCTAATGCTATCATATACTATTTTGTCTCTCCATATATATAATAATATATGCGTCTGATTTCTGCATGGCGCCATGAAGATAAAAATATGCATCAATACATGTATTTTCAACATACACTATAACATATAGACAAATCCAGATAAACAATGAAACATTCAGAACACGTGGATGCAACCAGGACGTTTTCAGAAAACGATGCCTCTACACTTTCTTCTCATCCCTGTGGGTCATATTGTCTGCAATACGAGTTCTACAACCAACCCACACATAATCTGCTAAATACAGCTCTACCCATCCCAGATGGAATAATCACCCGTTGTGTCTTCGACCAAGGTTTTGCCATTGTCTGTCAGAAAGGAACCATTTGTGCGAATCTCTCGCAGTGCGGCTTTAGCAGGTCGTTAATTTTCACGGTACTCGCCGTACAAGTGCGCATTATACGTGATTATATGTCTTGTCGGTTTTTCGTTAACTATAACGGTAACGTCTTTAATATATTTTACGAACGACCTATATTTTAACACTTCACATTTTATGATAACATACTAACTGTGCAATAGGGAGTTTTATTTCTTTTAGAATATACCGGTATAGGACCTTTAACAGCTGTTTAACCATTTCCCTGCTGGTACTGCTCTTTATGGCATCTTCGGTTGCCTCCAGCATAGAGAGAGTTAAAGAACGAGATGTCTACATAAGCCTACATAATATATACTGGTTATATTGTTGTTTGTTTGCGCGAAGATCTTATCGCGATATGTATATGGAGCTAGCTAATGAGAATGATTCATACATTTTGTAATGGAACCCAATTCTGAAACATCTTATATATAATAATAATAATTGTAATAATATTTGATTATTATACAGTATATTGTTCACCAGTCAAACATATTCTTGGCCCTCACAATGGCACTCGTAGAGGAACCAGTCGCGATTCCCAAGTGGATTATTTTCATTTCAAACCTCATCATAGTAGGGAAAATATCGGTGTCCCTTTTGTAATATATAATTCATTCCGCATATGCGAGTGAATAAAGTGATACATATGGAACAACTTTGTTTGCATGATCTACCTGCCTCTGTCTAACTGCTAACTGTCTTCAATTTGGGAGACATGAACTTTCAGTACTCTTCGGGTGAGATTAGCTATCGTCTGCCCGTCTATGCTTCCCCGGGGGAAGGCAGCGCGGCACTATCCCCCGGCACCCCCCTCCCCCCCCCCCTGCAATCGTGACCTAGTTCCGATCGGCGGAGGCAACTTCGTTTGAACCGAGCAACACCGAGAGTTGTGGATACGAGACGAACATTGATACCGATGATTTAAAGTGTATTTTACTTGACTCTTGAGGTAGGTTTTTCCATGAAGGCCTTACAGTGTTATGTGATGGTTGGATAACGTACAGTATACTTATTTTATGCCTGTTTTCGCTGTGGAAAAGTTTTCTCCGAGTTCGTAGTGAGATGACCTCTCCCGTGAGTGCGATCGGCACCATTCGGGTTTCTGTTGCAATACACTTCCGATATGGTTGGGAGTTACGATGTGGGGGAAATCAAATAACCACGAGGTCATAACGAACACACTAAAAGGGAAAGGTACACGTACAAATCTTATAGTTACTGCTTAGCCTATTCTTGCCAGATTCTGTCTGAATGTTTGTCGACTTGCCAATATTCCATTTCGCCATTTTGCTTCCAGGTTTGTTCGTCTTATATCGCCTTCCTCTTGAAGATTGTGTTTTTGAAGTGGTTGGTCAGTCGGTTCTCTACGGAATCAGACCGGAACCGGAACGGGTACTGGATTTACAAAACTATAACCGGACAGGAATTTACCGTTCGGGACCATTTACGGAGGCTGTTTGGATACCGGGTTGGAATTATGTGTCTTGATACCGTTATGACCTACTGCGTCAGATGTGAACGGGCATTGTTACTCCTTGTTTCTTGCCGGTGTCTATAAAGATTCATGCTATAGCAATAAAGAACTCTATGGATCTATTGTGCAATCTGGAAATATGGCGTCTGCACCTCACACAGGAGTCAAGATTGATTAAACTCCCGGCGTTGCACTGTTGTGTACGTGAATTTCGTCTAAGGAAACGGGATGGTGAGGCGGTGATCTTTGGATAATGTGGTCGTGGGGTGAAGACTTAACCTCTCTGAGGTCGCCCGTCGGCGGTTAAACACCAATGTTTCTTCTGTCCTCTTTTTTAATGCTCTCAAATCTTTGTTTGTGTAATGACATGAGTTTGTAACAAACTCCTGGAAAGTAACTAAGTGTATGTAGAATGCACAGAAGTTCAATGAAAGCAACCAACATGGCAGGCGGGGTGAGCATTCTCAAGCCGCCCAAACCACCTTGTTGGAGAGATTTCGTAGATCCCGCGCCGACATCTCATAGAGATCAGATGAAGACTCCAGATTACGGCGACTCGGGCAGCAGAACGCACTGTGTTAAACCTGGTGTGCACGAACCTGGTGAGTGTAAAGACCGAGGCCCGACACCTCAGGGCTGGGGACGGACAGGAGGGAAAGGAGGGTTAAAACGGGTCAGGGCTAAAATTCACAGGACCCGGTCTCAACACGTGATAGATGAGGAGGATCTTCCAGATTGCGCATTGACTATGACCCTTGCTGATACTAAACCTCAAGAATTCGGGTTAGGTAACCGTCAGGTTTTGGATGATAGGGTGTACAAGGAAGAGAATGCAAGAAGGTGTCAGAGTTGGTTAGAGAGTATAGAAGCGTGTGAACCGTTGGACGAGATTGCATATACTAAGGGTAGCTGTGACGCGGAGGAGGTGGAGGTGGAGGTACCCGAGGAGACGCGCTGGAACGAGGAAGGGGAACCACTGCGACCCCCATTCAACACCAGCGCTTCCAGCTCCGAGGAGGAAGAATACGATATTTATCCCACAAGGGAGTCTGTTTCAGGACTTCCGGTGAACTCGCCGCTTTCACATAGATCAGATAAATTATGCAAAAGTGCGTCTTCAAAATCCGTTCAAAAACTTATCAGGAAGAAAACTTTACCAAACGCGGTGGATACGGGATTGGAATAACTGTATCTCCATATGGGTAAAGGTATATTATATTATATATTTTTTTGGTCATTTTGTTATGGATGTATATTTGTTGGTATGGAAACATTTTGGTGATATATGGACGCAACTTCCGGCGGCTGGGTTTAACATTCGGCGTCGTTTTCTTCCTCACTTCTGTCACTATACAGGTGTGCTACTGTGTCAATGGCTGATGTTATATACAGGTGTACAAATTTATGAGATTTCAAACTACAAGTGTTGTGAAAGGACTAAAGGTCAAGGACAGATCTGTATGCCGTCCAGTTTGCTTGAAAATGAACAAATTGATGAGAAAATCACTTTTGTTTGTCTTACATATGTATATTGGTTAAAGGATTGGGACCCTATAGTTGGTGGGAAATTTGGGGGAATTATTTAGGAAAAATAAATGTTGAATCAACATAATTTATGATTTTCTTATTATTTTATGTCGTAACCTTTAATTTCATATGACAGTTACGTCATTTATGTCCTTCAATAATTGCATGGATGACGTTGAATGAGACACCACGGAAAGATTAATAGTAGTTTTATTTACTAACTGTATTTTCTAGCTAAAGTAATAACATTCACGATGTAAAAGTTTATGATCAAAACAATATAATTTGACATATCGAGTGAGTTAGCACGTGTATGTTAATATAGCATGCTCTTTCATCCTCGTATCACAGGCCACAGTACCTATACTTATCATCCGCCGAATGTTAAGTAGGCATAATGGTCTGTGCTTCGAGGATGATGTTCTCGCGGAACATGGTTTATTGAGATACATATTGTGCATTGAAATAATCATGATAATGATGCTACTATATGTCGTTCAGAGACGGACACTAACAATAATTCCAGAATTGTCTATTTTCAGTATAAATGCACCTCGTTTGACTATACATCAACATCAATCAATATATAATAGCATGCATATGATGAAGACAACAGAGGGTAGATTGTTGTATTTTAAATAGTTAATCAGTGAACTCATCTAGCTGTTCTAAACGCCTATTACTACGACATATTAATGGCAACATATTTTTTAAAGTAACCTGCTCAGTACAGATCCTACCAGCCACAGACTATGTTGGACCCACAGATGTGAACACATTTCATTTATATTTAAAAATATTCGTTTAAATTGGGGTTCAGCGCCACTTTCAATATTAGTTTACTTATATCACGACAAATCTGTTTACACATCATGTATATATACACTTAGTCCTTGTCAACTATGTTGGAAGCAATTGTCTTTCCATCTTAGGAACTTCCCCTCTCCAAAAATGTTAAACATCGTATAGCAAATCTAAATACATCGCCTCAAAGTCTTCTTTGATATGGAATAAATTTAGTATACAGTATTGGTTGCCTTTATTAGTATGATATAAAGGCAGTAAGAAATTGATTACCTTTTAAATAATGAAATGTACATTCAGATTTATTAATTTCTTGTCATATGTTATTAATTCCAAGCACACATACCAATGTTTTGTACGACTATCTCTGCCGATTACCGTGCTGCTTCACAATATCGCTACACAACATTACATAAAACCTTTAGTTTTATGTTTAAGCAGTCTCTATCAAATAGGGATTATCACTATTTCGTAGGCGACCTAAAGGTAGTTACAGCATGTACATTACCGTGACTTATTTTATTTAAAGAACATCAGAATAGTTCAGAGCCAGTGATTGTATAATGCATAATACTAACATTAATAAATAATGATTGCTACCCCCTAAGTCACTTTCTAAGTACCAGGTGGTTGGAACACGTTTGCTGAGAGGTGAATATACACAGACTTAAATTGTTATGTTTAACCCACTTATGGCACAATGGTTAGTGCATCTTTGCAAAATACAAATTCTTGCCGTTTTAGGCACCATTGGAAAAACTATCATTACGTAAAACAAATTAGTATCCACAGATAGATTGGATTGTAACGTAATAAAAACATTTAATTTATTTACGAAAGAGAATAATCTGAAAAACACAATCGAATATATTTATTTTTCAGTAAAACATGACAGGTAATAGCAAATAATTTAGGAGTGTCAACCATTGCTAGTGTGATTAAGTACTCTGCTCCGCCACTAATACTTTCACCGTGACTTTTTTTTTCAGAAGTGATACTTAGATTACTTCATCATGCATTACAATAAATACTATGATAAATATAAGTATTAACAATATCAGCGGTCATTTCAACGTAAATTCTAGAAATTCTTTTGTAGAATCTGTTCATGTTTATTAAAGGAAATGTTTATTTAAAAAAGTCTATATCGCTACTCTATTATATATACAATATATACACATGAAACTGGTTCCTAGAAGCAAACGTTTTTCACTTTCTAAAACGATAAAATACCATAAATCAATAGACGAATGTGCCAGCAATTATGAAGTGTTTGACTCGGGATATATACAGCGCGGTGATTCATTATACGATTTCAAGGCAGTGTCCTAGTGGTGTTCAACCCGTACAACGTTACACACAGATAAATGCATCCCGAAAATAAACAACTGAACTTCTACGCCGTGTCTGTTATGTATGTGTGTATTATTCTTAGCATCACTATAATGGACGTCAGCGACCGGTTTTTAATCACACAGGTTGTGTTTTCCATTGTATTAGACATGTTAGATGATGCTCCATTATTCAAAGACCATGCTTTCTCAGAACAGTCTGCCACCTGGAGCAGGATACGTCTAGCATAGCTCTAAAATAGCTCTAGAGTAGCTCTGGTATAGCTCTGCATGTCGGAAAATGGAGAAAGCTGGCATATTGTACAAGTAGAAATGTGTTATTTATGGATCGTGTAGAACCAATGCGTTGAATGTATACACACACAGCGGTGATTCTAAGCCTTGAAGCGCTGTAGCATTTATAATGCCACGTTAAATTAATGCCAGTGCCACATTTCATTAATGCCAGTCCATGACACACAAAGCCGCTGAAATAAAACACGGGGTAAAAAAAAGAGAAACATTTTAATGAAACGTTATACAGGGAAAATAAAGATAATACGCGACAAAGAACGGAGCCCTATCTAAGAGTGCAGTTAGGGCATAACAAGAGTAGGTCTTAAAGGAATAAGTGTGTGCGTGGAAAAATGATTTGTTGGGAGTCTGTGACAGACGAACATACAAATAGCATGAATATCCCATTTTCGAGTAGGTACTGTTTCCGTGAACTATTCCAGTCGGTATGGGCGTGCATCTGTTAGACAGATACACGTTAAAGTAACAACGACTATTCTATTACCTGTCTCCGGATTATTAACGACTAAAACTAAACAGTAAAATATGGTTTTCTTGAAGATCCATCCACGAATGATTTTAGAATACACTTCGTCTCTTCTCTATTTACTATTAACGTCAGAAGTTTCTATTGAGAACGAGTGAAATTTATTAATGACATATGTACACCAGCGAAGGGAATGAACTCTTATCAAATTAATTAACCAATATAGATAAAGATCCAGACCATGTAGAAAGCATGACGAATTGATCACTTGACCAGTTGCATGAGAAAAGAATGCAAAAGCAAATGAAGACTAGTTTTCGCTTAAATCAGTTTATTAAGCTAATATTGTTAATAAAAACAAACAAACAAGATAGCATGAGTATCTTCACCTCCTACCGAACAGCTCGTACTATTCAGGTTCATCATTGTCAATGTAGCGAAGGTATTTCAAGCGGATCACCCTGTGGGGAGAGGATGGGGAATCTTTAGAAGAAGTGAATGAGTGAGTTATTGTTTTTCGTCGCAGCGGGAACTGTTCACCCATACGCGACGGAAGAAGAAATAACTGTTGGCTTTCATTCCGCAATTATTATTTATATTTTCATTTGGGCTTAATAATGAGCTTTCAAAAATGATTCTTTCACACGTTTTATGTTTTTAAGCATTACTTGGAACTTGCAACACATGTAACGCTTGATGTTGCAATAAACCTGTGCTGTTCATATAGACCTACTAGTATTTGATCTAAGGTGAGTTTCTATATGACCCAATACTGGTTTTACGCGGGAAATATCGCTTGTAGAAGTCGAGTGTACAATGCAAATCTTTCCGTTTATGAAGTGCTGCCGATCTCTCTCTCTCCCCTTCTCTCTTTTATCTGCCCCCCCCCCCCCTGCTCGTTCCCTGAAAGGCGCGCACGTGTGTGGTGCGTGTTCATGTATGTAAAACACTGACCCATGTCTTCTCTATCCTATCTGAACAGATCGTCTGTCGGAACATTTCGCACTCAATGCTGCAGACCTAGACTAAATAGTACACATTTCCCGGCCGTGTGTATAGTCCAGATTCCTTCAAGGGTCAACTGATGGGTTACTCAATATACAATCTGTCGGGTATAATATACAATGCACTGGAACTACGCGTGTTCAATAGTGGTGTTCTTCCTTACAGATTGAAATAATTTGCTCCTAGACCAACAAATCTTTCCACGAGACTGAAACCAGTTTCCTCATTTAGCAACTTGACGAACAAGCGGTGTACCGAACGGGCTACTATCTGCGTGAAGGATGCGTGAATGGAACAACAAACGTGTAATCTCGGTGTTGGAAACGACGTGCTGTTGAAGGCATTGAGCTTATGTGGGGAAACTACCATCAACACGCCAGTTGTGGAAACAAACCATCTGGTCTGGTCCGGCTGATTTGGAAAGCCGTACAAACATGGCTCTCATGCACGAAACCAATCGGCTCACCTCCGGACTACTTCCACTTTGCTCCAGTAATACTGTGAGCAGTCCCGTAGGTTATCCGAGTGGTACGAAACGAGTAATTATTAAAGTAACCGTAACTTCAACCGTAGCATATTTATGGTTGGAGTTGGAGTTAAGATTACCTTAGCTGTTACGCCGTTTTCTACGGCCTCCGGAAGGAAAGCGTGAACACGTTGTGTATAGGTGTCGTGACAATATGCATATAGTGGGATGAGAACCTGCGACATACATGCTCGGTTGTATGAAAGCCAACATGCTCTACCAACAGCTGAAACTCTCCAACTCGTTTTCGTTAACTCACATAGACCTACTCAAATGGAGCGTGTGACTGTGCGGTACGAGTGCTCTGTTAGGAAAGAATGGAAAACCAAGTAATTAAGTAGGAAATTCACATGAAAACAATAGCTACTAATAGATCTGTGTATCGGGTGTACTATTGGGCATGGCATACTGTGAATTCATGCTATTAACTGTTTTTATTAAAAAACCCAATCGTTCATTGTTCAAAAACGCACAGCAGTATGAATTCTGAGGCTCAGAAAGCATTGAAGTTACAGCGTGTGGGTACAAATGACACTGGGTATACTGTGCGTTTAAAGTGAGGTAGAATACCTATTCAATCACCACTTATAAAATGTATGTTGTCGGCAATAAATTGATTTTTATATAAATGGAAAATATAGTTTTGTTTTTAATAAGGATACATTCCATGTTAGCTGCTGCTTTTGTTTCCATGAAATTTCCGTTGGGTTTTGTATAAACCCGCTTTCAACGTTCTTTCACTTGTATCACGGCTTGTCAATTTCGGGCAGGAAGAAACGCAACATTCTGAGTTGAATGTTGTTGTAACCCTAAGAGCACCGGCTGATACTGACAGACCGCACTGCCACGGTACAGACAGCGCACACTATCATGAAGAATATACACCTCATCATAAGCGCCACCAAAATCACATCCCATTTTCTGTGGGGATGTTTAGGACATCCTGGGTCGGAATATCAGGCGTCGAGCGGGGGGGGGGGGGGGGGGGGGCGGGGGGGGGG